>PYAF01004803.1:26214-36702 GCA_007407185.1 Glycine tomentella
TGTGATGCATTCAAGGACCAAACATATAGAGATTAGACATCATTTTATAAGAGATCATGTGCAGAAAGGTAACATAAAGGTAGAATTTATTGATACACATCATCAACTTGCTGATATTTTTACAAAACCTCTGCCTAAGGATAGATTTTATGCTCTTAGAAACATGCTAGGGATCCTTGATGAAAGCAACATTATCTAGCTTGTTTGTTACCTAATTCATGTGAAATATTGAAAGCCTCTTGCTATTATCATCATTCAAATGTATGAAAAGTTGTGTTAAATGTTAAAATGCTCTGCTCTCTAGTATACGTGCTGCTATAATCGATTAAGACTCGTAATAATTGATTATTTTCATTTAAAGTGACATTCAGTATGAAAAACTGGCTAATGTAATCGATTACATCACACTCGTAATCAATTACTGTTCATTAATCATATTTTATGCCTTCCTGTAATAATCGATTACCAATCAAGTTAATCGATTACATGATTAAAAATTCAACTCAGGAAATTTCAATATTGCTGTAATAATCGATTACCACTCGGGTTAATCGATTAAATCGTTCTTAATTCATGCTAGATTGCCTTCCTTAAGCAAATAATCGACTATATAAGCCATATAATCGATTACTGGTTATCTTCAACCTCTGGCAATCATTAATATAATCGATTACATCACAGATTAATCGATTACATTGCTTAATTTTTGATTATTAGAGCTATTATGTGGTTCTGACAGTTTTTCTGGATATTTGTAACGTTTAAACCTTCATTAACCTTCATTAACTGCCTATAACAGCTGTATTTTTGAAAATTCTGAATGTTGGAAGCCTAATCTTTGTCTATAAATAGCTGTTTAGTGATTCAATTCCTTCTTGCACCTAATTAAATCTTTCTTACATCCTCTAGTCTCTTTTTCTGTACTTCTGTCTGTCATACTCAAAATGTCTGCACCCAAACGTGTAAGAACTGGGAAAAGGAAGGTAGGAGAGTCATCCAACCCTCAACCCCAACCTCCTCCTGATAGATTAAGCCTTTGGTTTACTAAAGAATTTGACAAAATGCAGTACCTTCAATACAATGCCACAAAACCTATATGCTCACCCAAATACATTAACCTAGAGTGGTTCATCAATGAAGGTTTTGTTTTCCCTGCTTTGTTAGAAACCCAGGGTCTGAAAAAATTCATGGAGATGAAGGGTACTTATTACCCTGATCTAGTTAGAGTCTTCTACACATGTGGAAAAGGATTTATGCAAGGGTACTTTAAATCCACTGTTAAGGGGGTAGAGATGGTTATCACCCCAGAGATTTGAGAGTCTGTTGCTGGGGTTGTCAATGAGGGGGAAAGGAAATTTGATGAAACCCCTGGTGGCTACAGCAAAATAGGAACATATAGGGAGTGCCTCACTGACCCAAACTACCCTATTAGGCATAGATTGAGTATTGGTCCTATGGCACCAGAAAACAGCCTTCTCCACTACTTGATTACCTACATATTGACTCCAAAGGCAACCAATCATGCCCAGGCTACTGATGAGGACCTGCAACTCATGTATGGCCTCACAAATTCTATTCCTATGAATTGGGTTCTCATTTTTCAAGAAATAATGATGAAATCAAAAAGGCTAGTTAATTTTCCCTTTCTTTATCCTGTTCTTGTATCTAGATTCATTGATCATTTTGGCATTGATGTGTCAAATGAAGTGGTGGACAACACCAACTCATCCAACAGCCTCATTCAAGAAAAACATCTGTCAAAGCTTGGACTGCACAAGACTGATGATGGCTGGGTCATGGGTGGACAGCCTCCTCAGCCGCCTCAGATGCCTCAGCAACAGGAGCATGCTGCTGACAGTGAAGAATCTGGTGATTCTGCACATGTGGGAGCAACTTCTCAACAGCCCACTCATTCGCAGTTTGAGTCACTAATGCTGGTTAAAATGGATGGCTTATTGCAGATGCATCATGACTTCAAGGCTGAAGTCTTAGGATCTTTTAGGGAATTAAATGATAGATTAGATGATATAGAAAAGCCAAATAGGGGGAGAATAATTGAAAATCACCATGCTTTGCATGATACTCTGTTTGCCCCTATTTTTTGTGCTATTTTTGAACTGAAATTTCAGTTACTTTATTTGGAAGAGTTAGGGGGAGTTCTGTGCTTAAATTGATTGAAATGAACACATATATGTTATGAATGAATGCTGACTTAAAATCAGATGCTTTTAACACTTGTTCTTGCAAAGGGATTTTAAATTTTTTCAGGTGTTAAGCATATGCAATAAAATGGTATGAAGCTTCTCCATTTAATCACAAGACCCATTGTTTTTCAATTTGAAATTTGGCATGTTTAAAGCCAAAAAGGGGGAGATTGTTGACTTGAGGGGGAGCTCTTGAAGATTGAAGCTTTGTAAAGACTTGGAAAGGTTTTTGACTTTCAACATGTTTGAAGGCTTGAAGATAAAGATTGTGATTAAATGTAAAAAGAAAGGAAGCCTTCTGATAATCCAAGTTCTTGCATGCATTTCATTAATAATCATTCATGCATTATATCATAAAAGCTTTAACCAATTGGTTTGGAACTTTAAAATAAGTCAAGTATTTTAGAAAAATAGTTCTAAGTTGGTTTAAATCGATTACTAGACTTACATAATCGATTATATTATTCTTTACACTTTCTGGAAATGATTAAGAACAAATTAATCGATACATCATCGTTTTAATCGATTATTTCACTCTTGCATATATACAATTTTGAATGAGTGACTGGTTTAATCGATCACCATTGAACTGTAATTGATTACTTACCTATTTTGAAATTAAGATCACTCTGCCTTAATCGATTACCACTTCTTGTAATCGATTATTTAGTTTATTTCATATTTTGCATATTGTCTGTCTTAATTGATTACCATATATTGTAATCGATTACATTTCACAAACATGATTTTTACAGAGTCTGACTTAATCGATTACACATCGGGATAATCGATTAAATGGCCCGTTTCTGTAACCCTGAACCTATCTTGAACACTTTAATCGATTACGAGAGCGTATGTAATCGATTACAATTCAAACACAATCGATTACAGGAGCTGGTTTAATCGATTATTTCTGTTACAGTTTTTTTTTTATATATAGAACCTTGCCTTGTCTGATTAAGATAACGAAATAGAAATTGATTTTTCGAGCACTGAGCATTCTCAGAGCTTTGTAATCAGTCACAGAGGCATTCTTCTTGGTTCTAAAGGTCTTGCTTCCATTCAAACCAATATGGGTCACTAGGATTTAGTGAAGCAAGATAAATCATTTCAGTGTCTAAGGAAAGGCTTATTTTACATATTGATTTTCATTCAACCTGATACATTCATCATTATGCATATCATCCTTGGATCATCAGGTGAATTCTTTCCTTAATCTTTGATGGTGTAAATCTTCTGTTTGAATCTTTGTGTGTAAGTTCCATTGCAATTGGGTTTTCTTGCAAGTGTAGAGATAGTGTTTCTCTAAGGACAGCTGAGTAGTGTTCTCAGTGTGGGTTTTGGTCTCTAAGGGTCTGATAGTGTTTTAGACTTCTGAACTTTATCTAGGGTTGATAAAGAGAGGCTTATAAATTTGCTTGTTAGAATATTTTTTAATAGTGGAACTCTACTCTAGTGTTGAGTAGAAGAAACTAGATGTAGCCTCATAGTGTTTGAGGTGAACCAGTATAAATTTGTGTGTTCTCTTGTCTACTGCATATTTGTTAGTTGTTCTTGTGAATTCTGTGTTACATATTGTTTCTTGAGGCATTACAAGTCTTGGATTGATTTTGAATAAAGATTCTTGATTGGTTTGTGATAAAGATCCAAAGGGCAAAGAAACTCTGATTTTTGTTTGATCAAGAAATTTTTTAAATTTACCAAGACTAACCAATTCACCCCCCCTCTTGGTTAAGTGTGAAGTGTTCCCATATTTTACATGAACGTCAAGTTAAACGATAAGTAGCCCAATCAGAATCACAAAAAGCATAAACTTAAAGATCACAATTAGAAGAAAGAAACAAACCTTGACCTAGATTAGCCTTAACATAGCGTAAAACCCGAAGCACAACCTCAAAATGTTCTTGTTTTGGTGCTTGCATAAATTTAGACAAAATTTGAACAACATAACTTAAATCTGGGCGAGTGATAGTAAGATTAACCAAACGACCAATAAGCCTACGATACCTACCAGGATCAACAAAATTAGGACTCGTACTAAGAGCCAAGCGATGGTTTTGCTTAATAGGGAAGATAAATGGTTTACATGAATCAATACTAGCTTCAGCTAAAATATCCAAAGCAAATTTTCATTGAGAAAGAACTAGACCATAATTATTTCGAGCAACCTCAATACCTAAAAAATACTTCAAAGCACCCAAATCCTTTATTTTAAAACAAGAATCCAAATACGATTTAACCTTAGCACACTCAGAATCATCATCACCAGCAAGAAAAATATCATCAACATATACTAGTAATGTTAGAAAAATATTGCCGCGAGTCAAAGTGAATAAGGTGTAGTTAGCTTTGGATTGCACAAAACCATACTGAAGAAGAGAAGAAGCTTGGCAAACCAGTTGCATGGCGATTAATGAAGGCCATACAAAGACTTCTGTAAACGACACACCTTGGATGTTAAACGCCCACTAAATCCAGGAGGTAATTTCATGTAAACCTCCTCATCAAGATCACCATGAAGAAAGGTGTTATTGACATCAAGATGATGAAGATGCCAATGTTTCACAACTACTACAACAAGAAAAGTACTAATGCTTACCATTTTTGCAACTGGAGCAAATGTCTCTTGAAAATCCTTTACCTCAATTTGTTGATTCCCTCCAATAACCAGCCTAGCTTTTTAGCATTTAATGAAACCATCCACATGCTATTTAATATGGAAAACCCATTGAGATGGTAATGCTCGCTTTCCAGGTGGAAGATCAACCAAACGCCAAGTGTTATTATCTTCCAAAGCATGAATCTCCTTATGCATTGCATCAACCCATCGAGAATCACACAAAGCAACACGCCAAGATTGTGGCTCAGAAGAAGCATCTATTGCTGCCAAAAATGATTGGTGCTTGGAGGAAAAACAAGAGTTAGTCACAAAATTAGCAAATGGATAAGGAGAACAAGTACCTAAAACAGAAATTGAATTGGAACAAGAGCATGAAGGTGTATATGTACCAAGAAGACAATATTCATAGTCTTTCAAGTAAGCAGGATGATGTCTTGTGCATTTTAAAGGTGCTGATTCAAAAGATGAGGAAGGACCAAGGACAGATTCATGTGGAGAAGCAGGAGCCAAACTCCCTTAGCATCAATGATTGGACCAAGCACATGTGGATCAGGTGCATCCTCGGTGTCAACAGTTAAAATTTTTTACGAAACAAGAGGGACATCATCCATAGTGAGAGCCTCATAGCTATTAGCACAAGGAACACGGGGAAAAATTGCATTGCCATTTGCAGGAGTAGAAACAACACACAGGAACACCAATTCATGAAAGGAGACATCACGGGACACAAAATATTTTTTTGATTCCAAGTCAAACAATTTCCAGCCTTTTTGATTAGAAGGATAACCAACAAATATTCACCTAGTTGAACGGGTCGCAAACTTATCCTTTAGTTTAGGCTGAAGAGTGGCATAACAAAGACATCCAAAAACTCATAGTAATGAAAAATCAGGAGCAACACCATGCAATTTTTCATAAAGAGTGACATCGTTAATCAATTTGGATGGCGTAAGGTTGATTAAATAAGAAGCAGTCAAAATGAAATCACCCCAAAACTGTATAGGCAAGTGTACTAGAAAACAGAACGCTCTCGCAACGTTTAAAATGTGACGGTGTTTTGGTTCAACACGACCATTTTGCTGCGGAGAATAAATACAAGAAGTTTGGTGAGAGATGCCTAAATCACCAAATAAATTTGTCATTGCATTACTTTTAAATTCTATACCATTGTCCAAACAAAAAACCTTAATCATTTTGCAAAACTAATTTTGTATCATAGCCAAAAATAGCTTAATACGTTTAAAGATCTCATTTTTTTCAGCAAGAAAGATAGTCCAAGTGGCTCTACTATAATCATCAACCAATGTTAGAAATAATGTGATCCAATAGAAAAACAAGAACTATATGGTCCCCATGTATCACAATGCAGTAAATCAAATGAAGCTTTACTGTTATTGAAACTTGATGAAAAAGGAGAGCAAGTTTGTTTTGCTCGATAGCATGCATCACAAGGATCATTACTTATTGAACTAGAACAAAATTTAAAAATATCAGGAAGCATAAATTTTTTTTATGTGAAGTGTGTCCAAGACGTAAATGCCATAATTCCCTCATGCCATCAACACGCACAGTAAATGCATTCCTTAGCCTGGATTGATATACATACACCTCATAAATCACCCAATCCAATCTCCGTTGTTAGGTATTGGTCCTGCAAAATACATTGCTTATTAGTGAACAAATGTCGTTTATGATTATCAGACGAATGCAAACAAACCACGGAAATTAAGTTGCATTGAAGGTTAGGGACAAACAACACATCATGGATAAAATAATTGGGAGCAAGAAAAACAAAACCTTCTAATAGCAAGAGTAATAGAACCATTGGGCAAGCCATAACTACTAAAGGACTGATATTTGTCATATGATGAAGAAAACTTAGAGTACCAGTCATATGTTGAGAAGCTCCATTATCAACTAACCAATAAGAAGAATGAGTTATATTACTAGAAAGCTTATCATTGATGATTGTGATTGCACTAAAGCTAGCAAGCGATCCAAGCATTTAGTCACATCAGAAGAAAGACCAGCTTGAATATTGCGTGTTAAGTCAGGAACGAGAGAAATGTTAACAGTAGCATTGGCCATTCCCTTCACGCCTTTAGCGCGACCATTGTCATGTCCCTTTCCTTTATACCACTGATCAGGATACCCATGTAACTCCCAGCAACGATAAACGTCATGATTTATTTTACCACAATGAAAACAAGGTTGCTAATCCCTACGGTCAATAGGCTGAGATTTTGTGTGAACCGCAAAGTCCACGACATTGGTGCGATCAATTGCTCCTCGCTATATTGTTTTATGAGTTTCTTCCTGGATTATCACAACATGAAGCTTACTGAGACTAGGAAAATCAATACCACTGCTATTAAGGATCTGGGATCGAAGTGTCATTAGAAATTGGTACACACGATCCCTATCACGTTAAGTTGTGACCTCTTTGGCATGCGTAAAATAATCATCACAAGTGCACATGTTATAACTGCGGCCAGCATCTAGCTCATCCCAGATGGCTCAAATCTTGGTGTAATAAGCACTTACAATTATGCCTTGTTGTTTATTGGTAGTTAAACTCACCTTCAACTGGTACTAACGAGGAATATTAGCTACAGAGAAATGATTTTTCAAGTCATCCCACAAGTCCATGTCATTCTCAAAACACTGGATTAAGGGTTGCAGCTGAGGATCTATAGTATTATGAATCCAACCATTTAGCATAGAATGGAACACATCCCATGCATGGAGCTCTTCAAACATGTTTAGGTTAGGTTTTTGACTAACACCAGTAATGAAGCCAAGTTTGTTCTTAGCTCGCAGTGCATTCTTCAGAAGCTTTGCCCAATTCTCGTAACTAATCTAACCACGTAAGGTGGTAGTAGCTAACACCATGCCAGGATTATTTGACGGTGCAAGAAAGAAAGGAGATATTTGGTCAAACGATTACACAATTTGAAAATACAATTATTAGACTTTTGGCAAGTGTACCAATTGTAGTTGGAGGTTACAAAATTTATAAAAGATCATCTCCACAGGGACTTGAGCTACTCAGTTAATTTAAATAAAAGTAATAGTTTAAGTACAACAAGTGTGGTCGAAGTTTGATGATTTTATGGAAATAATGGAAATAACGTAAATAATGCGTCGAAATTTTAAGGAGTAACGAAAACTAATAAAATGAATTTAATTATTTGAAGAGAACGTAGGATTGGGTTTCATCATTCATACCCTTAGTATCCAATTAAAATTACCATGTATAGATTATTTTCTATCATTACTGATGCACACATTAATTCACCCTGAATCAATCACTCGCATTCGAGAATCCTAAGGATATTTATCGAATATCGATACCTCGCATATGAAGTAAATAATCCAGCATTACAATCATAATCTCATGCTATTTACAATTTAAACGTTACGCTCTATTCCTAGCAACGTAACCTAAAGAGTAAAATCATTCAGTTCAAATCCTAAGGGCACTTTCCAGTCAAGCCTAGAATCCAATTTCATGATGCTAGTGATCAAGTAGAATCAAGCATTAAGAACATAATGAAATCACCAGAACGAGTAGAAAAGATTCACACATATTTCAAATATTAAAAGAGATACATAAGGGTACAAAAGATTACATCCAATCCTTAGGAGAAACTAACCAATCATGGTGCAGAGCAAGAGATCAACAGAAGACATGACGAAGGTAGAGATCCCCGGCCCGTTCCTGCAGAGTTTCCACTCCTTTTCTCTCTTCTCTCACCTCTCTCTAAGCCTCCAAGGTGTTTCTCACGTTCTTGGACTTCCGATTTATGTTTTTATCCTTCATTTGCATGGCTATTTATAGAATTTGGTGACCAGCTTAGGTCCACTCGCTCAGGCGAGTTTTTTACCCTGTTTTCACTCGCTTGGGTGAGTTAATCCTTGTCTATGAAGAAAGCCATTCGCCCAGGCGAGCTAAATACACATGATCCACTTGCCTAGGCGAGTTAAAAACCTATTGCTAAAGAAAGGTGCTGGCCTAGGCGAGTTCTAGGCGAGATTGCTTCCAATAGCTTCCTATATTGACCTTTTTGCCCTTTTGTGCTTGTCTTGCTTGCTTGAATGCTCCGGATACCATTGAAACCTATCAAAACACCGGATTTGAGTGGATGAATCTTCCAAAATGTGAATAACACACTTATATTTGTATTAACTATAAAACATCTACGATTAGGGCTAGTTTATAAGTGAATTTCCTAAAATCAAAAGATAAGTGCCAGTATTATAATCTCATAAATAACTAAAATATGACACGTATCAACAATATAAACAACCTAGCTATAAATTCGAAATAAAGCTAAAAATAACCAACAAAAGATAACAACCTTAACCTAGCTATAAATTCGAAATAAAGCTACAAATAACCAACAGAAGATAACAACACATAACAACCTTAGCTACAAATAGAAAAATGTTACTATCTTCTAATATTTTCTCCAATACTCTTTACTTACGAAAAAATTTCTATCTTTGATTACCACATTATTCAACATCTCTTCTAGTGTGATTGTTGTTATTTCAAAAACATGAAGTAGGAGTGAAAGTGACCCAAGAGTTTGTATCACGAGAAAGTTTGCTAATGATCAACAAATTGAATTTAAAGGATGAAACATGCAAGAAATGTGATATTAAAAGACCATATTTTAAGTAAATAGAACCAATATGATGAACTGGAGCAAGTTTGTTGTCAAGTAATTTTACAGAAGATGAAACTTCGGTATATGAATCAAAAAGTGAAAGATCAAATACCATATGATCAGTTGCTCCTGAATCTAAGATCCAAAGACAAGAACAAGGTTCAAAAGGGGTACTTGCAAAATTTTCTGAAGGCTGACCATTACCAGTTTGAATAAAAGAAAGTAATTGTTGTATTTGAGTCTAAGACAAATTAAACAAAAGTTGAGATCCGGAGATGAAGCAATACCAACAATGAGATGATCTTGTGAAGTAGAAGGTCTTGAACCTCAAGTATCACGAGAAGAACCACAACGAGATTTGTTGGATCCAAGATTGTGTTTCTACCAAGATGGATAATAATGACGAATTAACGATCAGAATGACCATCAGCATTGCAAATGGAGCAATGATAAAAAAAGTTTTGGTGTTGCTATCTCAAGAATTAATGGAAGCCATCAATGGCAAGAAAATGAAGGACCTAAGTAAGCTCTGATACCATGTAAAGAAACATAAAAAAGTATAATCATTTGGTAGAATTGTATTGTACTCAATTGATTACAAAAGATGGTTAAATAGGATTACAAAGGAGAAATTGACGACTAATCTAGAAAGGGAAAACTTAGAAAGAAATCCTAACAATATCAAATCCTATGAATAACACTGAATAGAATCATATCCAAATATTAATAACAAAATCAATATAGCAAATCTGTAGTAAATATTAGTAGCAAGTTGCAATAAATAAAGGTAATTGATCTTATTGATTTGTTGCTAATAACAATATATAATTTGATAATAATATTTTGAAATAGTTATTTTGAGTTTAGAATGTGTATTATCATTAATAGGTTTAAGTGATTTTTTATCCATAAATGATTTACAAAACTAGATTTGAATTTCGTATGTTATTAAATAATATGAATATGATTATATTAGAAAGAAAAGTA
The DNA here is from genome assembly GCA_007407185.1 of Glycine tomentella. Taxonomy (NCBI): domain Eukaryota; kingdom Viridiplantae; phylum Streptophyta; class Magnoliopsida; order Fabales; family Fabaceae; genus Glycine; species Glycine tomentella. Next base: position 36,699 of record PYAF01004803.1, read on the forward strand.
TACA
>PYAF01004803.1:45740-67291 GCA_007407185.1 Glycine tomentella
CGTTGGATTTTAGTTTGTAGAAGGCTTTTCTTTGCTTTACTTCACGTAAGAAGCTAAGGATTTTGTGAAGATTCTCTTTGTCTCAAAATATCTCTAAGCCATTATGTCACTTTCCACAAGTTTGATTCTTATTGGCTATTTATTTCTCCACCTTCCAAGTGTCCCAATTCTTGAAATTTCTCAACAATTCTCCTCCTTTCTTGGTTTGCACGTGGAGTAGGCTTAGTCTTAGGAAAATTTGGGTTTTTCTTCGTTCTTTATTCTTGAGTTTTTTTTACCAAAACCCGTATCAGTAACCGTTGGATTTCCTTAAAATTTTAAAGGTGTACTCCTAACCCTCATATCTAACTTTTGACCGTTGGGATTTTTGAAATATAATCTAGAATTTCCTCCGTGTCCAAAAGAGTCAAGGAGGAAGTTTTCTTCAAAAAAATCTTCCTAATGCTATCATTGCTAACTTTCTACATGTTTCCTTCTTATTGGCCATCCACTTTCTACCTTCCATGTGTCTAAGTCTTGAAGATTCTTCACTCTTTTCCCTCTTTGTACGTTGGTTCTCATTTCTTGGAGGGAAATCCTTATTTTGTTGTCTTTTCTCACGTGAAATGGTCTTAAGTTAAAGTGTTTTATCCTTTTGTTTTCTTAATTGGTTTTTCTTGCTTCCTATTGGTCCATCTTTGCCTGTAATTCTTAAAATTACTAAACGAACTTATTTAGGAAACCTATTCCTCTCATGATTAAGAGAAAATTCCATAGATTATGTCCATCCTCTTTTTAGAATTTTCGGATGTCCGAGTTAGTCTAGATTAACCTCTTTTTAACCTATCTTCCAAAATTCGTAGAAATTCTATTTTAGGGTTCTCTGCCTTCAATCTTGCTGATAATTTGTTATCTAAAAGTATTTTATCCTATATTCAGGTTCCCACAAATTTCTGAAGTCATCTTGGTCATTTTTGACTTAAGGGCATTTTGGTAATTTCATTACTCATCCTAGGGGTAAAATCGTCATTTCAGAAATATTAAGAGTATCTCTGTAAGTATCACCCTAAGGGTATTCTGATCACTTTTCCAACATCCCAGAGTATTTATAAAATTTCCTTCTTAAAATATCTTGCTAAAATACCTAGGGGTATTTTGGTCATTTTCAAAATATCCAGGGGCGTTTTTGTCATTTTTCCTAAATTCTTCTATACTACCTCTAATTAACATTTTACCCCAGTAATTGACTGTGATTCCAATATTTTGGGGGTGTTACAATGCCATACTTAGCCAACCAGTCCATACCCAAAATAATCTCAAGGGTAGGCATCGCCAAACAATGTAGGTCAACCACATATTCTCTACCCTCAAACTGGAAATGGACATCTTTACAACACATGTCCACCATACACTGCTCCTTAGAGGCAGTAGTGACCTCCATGGGAGCAGGAAGTCTGAACATAGGCAAGTTCAGTCCCCGTGCAGTGCGGTCATTGATAAAAGAATGAGTGGCTCCAGAGTCGAACAAGACTCTCACATCATGTGCATTAATCAAAATAGTACCTCTGATCAAATCAGGAGCTCTGCCTCTCCAGCGTCCACTGTATAAACTCAGCCTGTGGTAGGTGCTGCTGATATCACTGGAGCAGCTGTAGCCCGACTGCCTGCCTGTGGGCACTCCCTGGCATAGTGGCCTGGCTTGCCACATCTATAGCAAACCAACTGGCCTGTGGGGCACACTCCCCAGTGGTTCCTCCCACAAGCATTACACTTGGGAGGTAAGTAAGTCCTCTGGGGTGTTCCTCTCTGTCTGGAGCCCTTCTTGAATCTATCGGCCTGAGAAGAAACTCTCAGGTCTCTACCTTTGCCCTTACCAGCAGGGCCTGATCCACCGGATCTCCTGGCCTCCTGCCTCTCAGCCTGGGTAGAATGGCTCCCACTGCGCCTCCTGATCATGTCTTCCACCTGGCGGCACTGTCTCACCAGGCTATCCAAATCTCTGGATCCACTACTCGCTATCTTCTCTTCAATGTTCTCTCTAAGTCCCCTCTGGAACTTAGCAGCCAAAACCTCTGCTACAGGTAGAGCCCTCCTGAAGTATGCATACTTAGCTAACTCATTGAATTTGGCCATGTACTCATCAATAGACATCTTTCCCTGCACCAGACTCTCAAACTTAGCTTGTTTCTGCTCTCTGGCGTCTCTGGGAAAGTAGCGGTCCAAGAACTGAGCTTCAAACACCTGCCAGGTGATGACCTCACCCTGGCCCTTCAGTAGCTCAGAAGTGGTGACCCACCACTCATTTGCGTCTCCCTGAAGCAGATAGGTAGAATAGAGAAGCTTCTGATGGTCTGAGCACTCCATCACAGTAAAAATCTTCTCTAATGCCTGTAACCATTTAGCAGCAGTTATGGGGTCATACTCCTCATGGAAGGAGGGAGGATCATGCTTCCGGAAGGTGATCAACATCCTTCATCTGGCTGCTGTATCCTCCTCTGTATCAGCCTGGGACGACCTGTCCCCTCTCTGGTGGTAAGGCTCACTAGAGTGATGGCCACCTCTACCCTGGTGGTGGCTACCCTCGCCTTCATGAGTGGACTGCCTAGGGGATACTCTGTCTCCCCTCCGTTGAGCTCTCAACTCAGGCATTAGCTCTTCATTTTTCTTAAGCAAGGCTTCATTAGCATGCCTACTTGCAGCAAGCTCCTGCTGCACAGCTTCCAAAGCAGCTACAATCAGGCGCTCACTGGTATTCCGGGTCCTCACCATGATGTTGCATATATAACATAACAGAATGAGTTGATTAGGCTCACACTTAACATCATACATGCAATAATCATGGTGTACACCCAAACACACAGGGAAAACATGCAATTCACCATATATTGCTTCCTTAAACACTGCTCTGATACCATAAAATGTAACACCCCATGTGCACCCGGCGTATTAACATTATCAGAATATCAGAGTAACGCAACAATCATAGAACTAAATAACAAAGGAAGCTTTAATCAAGTGTAATACAAATTATATACATATATGGTGAATCTCTGTCTGATACAAGATACATTTCCTCAAAACTATACAGATATTCCCTAGGTATCCAAAATACAATCTGTAACGCCCCCTTCATCCCGAGGGTCATTACCAAACAGAAGCACAACACATAAATGATTAATCAGAGTTATAAGCAGTTTGGAAGCACATAAATAAGAGTGACATCAACAAATGTCCTCATCCAATACACTGTACATATCATATGGTGAATATACATAATCTGTTTAGGTACAAAACTGTATAAATAACCCCTCAGGGTGTACAAAAACAACTACAGGCTAGGTACAAAATATCAGAGCCACATGCTTTCACATCATCTAGCCTAAAGTATGCAAAACAGCAGCTATCCCTGCACAGGCCTCTTGCCTTGGGATCTATCTGCTCCTCCGGGGGAATCACCTGCATCATAAGTCCCACAAACGGGGTGAGATATAAAATCTCAGTAAACTCAGGGTCCTTGAAGGTATTTCCTTCCCCTGGTTCACTGTCAACAGATACACAGCCAAAGAAAATCAAGCAAATCAACATCTATGACTCGTTCAATCACTAGATATGCATTCAAAGACCACCCATCTGTCAATATCCCGTGATTCCGATAGTTAACACCATCTATCACTGATCTATGTGATTCCGATAGTCATTTTATCTATCACCATTGATATGACTCCGATGGATATCTCCATCTATCCATACTGATATGATTCCGATGGATCTCTCCATCTATCCATACTGATATGATTCCGATGGATATCTCCATCTATCCATACTGATATGATTCCGATGGATATCTCCATCTATCACTATCTACAGGATTTCGATGGATACCACTACCTATCAAACTCAGTTAGAGGCATCTCAGAAGTATATAGGTACAACTATGTTAAGAGGACTCCTATATACCTGGCCGACCTCCCTCCTGTACAAAGAGATTTTTTTAAAAATATATGTTTTGATTCTTTTTTTATTTTAATTTTTTTCCCTTTATGTCGAATAAATGAAATGAAGAATGTGCATAAAACCTGAAACAAAAGGATGAAAATTCACCAGGTCAAGTTGGGTCATACGAGAGGTAAACAAAATCAATGATTATGGTTGAATCGTTCAAAATCCGCATGAGAGATGAGGCTTCGCCGCGGCGGCACTAACCTCCGCCGCTGCCACCATCTCCGGTGGCAATCCGTTGTGGTTCCACCTCCGGTCACTGCTACAAAAAGGGTCTTCTAAGTCGGTTGTAGAGCGCTTTCTAAGACGGTTGTACGACCATCGTTGTATGGGGTGTCGTTGAAAGTCATCACTTACGACGACGGTTATATAACAACCATCTTCGTAGGTTGAAGTTTCTAAGACGGTTATTACCAAAAACCGTCTTAGATTAGTGTGATTTTTAAAATAAAAAAAAACTGATCTAAGACGGTTATTAGGAATAACCGTCTTAGATTAATGTATTTTTTTAAAAAAATAAATACTAATAATAATAATAGTAATAATATAGGTAAAATTGTAAGCTGCAAGAATTAATTATGAATCAAAGTAATTTTCACTACTTACTCATTTGAAAAAACAAAGAAGATTAAATAATTATACATTTGTATTTTGGAAATCATAATCCTATAAACTAAATGGAATTAATTTTATATTTTGATTACTTTAAAAATTATCATAATGTTTTCCAGACTAGTAGGGAGAGAATCTCACTACCATAAAGCCTTTAGCTGGGTAAAAAAAGCAATAATACCCGTAACAATAATTATCATAATGTTTTTGGATATGCCTTACTCTAAGCATGTGCATATTATCTACGGCTCATAACCCATTTTTTTCTTGATCATAAAAGCAATTTTATCTTCATAAAGGAAATGAAGAATAAAAAATATAGGAAGCATTAAACTAGTCTGATTTTGGTTGAGCAATAGGCCATGCTCACTCTAAAATTGATTCCTCTGTCCACATTATGACACCTAAATATCCTAGAAGAATCTTTGACAGTTATTTTATCTAACATATAATAGTCAACAGCCAGCAGAGCGTGAAACCAAATGGAAGCATGTAAGTACTAGGACAAGGAATCAACGTATAAACGTTAATTCAACTAGTTTAGAAACTCCCAATACCTTTCGTCCAAAATGTCCAGAGCAACCAATCCAATGGATGTAAAGCTCATGATTATTGGGAAGGTCATAATTGATAACTAGAGAAACCTGAAAACAAAAGCAAATGCATGATCAATATCAGCAATTAATTCCTCCATGTACAATTCAATAGCAATTAACAAAAGAATTTCTCAATAAATTTTCATTGATATTAGTCAAAAAATTCCATTCGATTGCACTTTAAAAACAAAAAAAAAAAAAGCCATTATAAGCAAACCAAGAATAGAGTTATGACTCGTGACATTATCACAAACAAAAATGATGTGAATTCATCTTATTCTACACATATGAAAGTAAAAGACACGAAGAAAGACCGGTGCCACAACTTGCCTGCTATACACCAAGACCACGGGCCCAAACATCAGTTGTTATTAGTACACGGGTTGTTCCAACACGAAATTCTCCCATAATAGCATCTCTTTCTTTCTGAGGCATGTCACCGTACATTGATGAGACAGTAAAATTATTGTTACGCATTTTTTCAGTTAACCAGTCCACCTGTACCAAGAGGATATAAATATTAACGTGACAGAAATGATCATAACAAGCAAATATAGACACACAACATATAATCTATCCTAGGAATATTTGATAGTTTTCGTTTACCTTTCGCTTAGTGTTACAGAATTTAACAGCTTGAGTGATAGTGAGGGTATCATAAAGATCACACAGGGTATCAAACTTCCATTCCTCCCTTTCGACTACAACAAAAAATTGCTTGATGCCCTGTCAATGTAGGGTGGGGCAATTGCAACAATATCAATTAAAAATCGAACATCAATAAGAATATGAAAACAATTGCTTACCTCCAATGTCAATTCTTCACGTTTCACAAGGATCCTGACGGGATCTGTCATGAACTTGTTTGTCATCTCCAGTATTTGATGAGGAAGGGTAGCAGAAATCAAACAAACCTACACAGTATAAAAATGATTCAGAGACCACAATATGCTTCATAATATTATTCATGCTTCAAAAGAATACAAACAAGATTGATCCACAAAAATGCAGCAAGAGCAATATAAACACACATCATTTCAACAACCTGGACTAGAGACCCTGAAGATGCATCCAATTAAGTTATCAAATAAACCTCAAAAAGTAAACTTTCAAGTAACTGGGCCAAAATGTTGCAAGAGCTCCTCACCTAGCTACTTCATTTAAGAATGGTGTAACAATCAAATGATTAGTGCTAGCCACTCATTGTGATGAAAAGCAGCATCTCCATGATTTGATCATTAAGTTAAACTTTCATGTCACTGATTTTCGGCCCTTACTTTTAATGAATTGAAAATTTGAACCACCTCAAAATCATAAACAAACAAAGCTTCAAAAGGCACTGAAGAGGTTTCAGACAGGCGCTCCACTATATTCTTGGACAAGTAATCACCAAGTGACAATGCAAAATCAACAGGTTTAGGAATTCTTAGACCGGGAACATACACAAAAACCTCCCCAATACTCCCTGGCCTCCTTCTATTTCCACCAGAATCCTTTGGAGTGGACACGAAGCAACCCATGTCCTGAGTACTATACCTGATGATACCAAGAAGACACAGTGAATCACCACCAAGATTATTGTGTTTCTGTGCACACAACGAGTTTTTATTGTCTCTGGCATCAAGCTTCACAAAGTTATGGGGATAATAATTCCACAAATATACTCCAGAAACAATCATCAATCAAAGTTCAAAAAGTTTAGAGAACACTCACAACTTAAAGGGAAATTAACAGTAGAAAAGCCATCAACATAGGTAATTAAATGAAAACCAACAAAGGAGTGGTTGTAGGTTACTCACAATTTTTTTTCTCTTGCCATGCCATCTTAACAACTGCCCACGTCAGCACCACCTCCCAACCACCGCGTCTCCACCCCTCTCTTCACTTCCACCGCCTTCGTCTTCTATTTATTCTTTCTACTCCTTCTCTGCCTCCGGAAGCGTAAACAAACAACTCCATCCTCCAATAGCGACTCCAACCCTCCTCACCCGTTCTCCTACCCCGTCCTCTGCCGCGCCACGAACTCGTTCTTGACTCGCCTCGGCCACGGTGGCTTCGGCCCCATCTTCTCCGGCACCTTCGCCGGCAACCCTGTCGCCGTCAAGCTCATGGACTCTGCCTCCCTCCAGGGCGAGCACGAGTTCCACAACGAGCTCTTGTTCGCATCCAGACTCCGCTCCCTTTTAATGGTCCTTTAAAAGCGCTTTGAGGTTGTATGTGGCCGGAGAAAAGAAGGTGAAGATGAGGGTGCATAGTTTTGCTCTGTTATGTCCAGAGTCTAGGGCAAGCAAAAATAAAACCAATTTCAAAATTGGTACAAAAATGAACAAAGACGGTTATCAATTATAACCGTATTTGAATCGTCCCAAAATGACGACAGGTTTACCAAACCGTCATTGAAGCTATTGAAACGACGACGGTCTTCTTATAAACCGACTTCGTTTATCCCATTATTTACAAATTTGCCGTCGGTTATCAAAAGACGAAGGGTTTGGCACAACCGTCGTAGCATCCGTGTCGTAAAAGCCTACATTTGTAGTAGTGGGTTAGGACTCACCCGAACCAGAGGACTCAGGCAAAGCGCCATACTCGAACCAGACGCGCTCTTTGTGTGCCTTAACCAGACGACAACTGACATCGGTGACATTTCGCAATCCAACGGGTGGTACCGCCAGGAATGGCGGAGGAGGAATATTCCTCCGTCGTTTCGGTCTGATCCTTGTTCCTCCGACGCGTGGAAAAAAATGATGAGAACCACGACGAAAATTACGTGGTGTAATTGCTTTCCTCTTTTGATCTTCCTTGCTTTCCTTTTGGCTATAGACAATGTATTTCGAACAAATTCTTCTACAAGGCAGGTGTATGAAATTAACTATATATGTTGATGTGGTGAGTACTGAGTAGAATGGTAATTTGGGATATGGTTCATTTCATTTAATATATCTATTTAGAAAAATAACTATTTTAATTATCTATTTTACAACCAGAGTTTTGGAGTTGTAAAGAAGTTGTTGAGTTAGATTTGAGCCCAAATGGAGAGGTTCTTTATATGAATGGACATCATTGAATAATGCTAAGATTAAGTTATCATGTACTCTACAATGATTGAAAGCAGTAGAAGAGTGATGTTATTAACATCTTGCATGAACTGATTTGGATGATTAATAACTTCTTGGATCTTTTTGTCGATCCTCTAGCTTAATTATAGTATTGAATATACATCACTGAATAATGCTTCTTATGTACAGGTTTCGGTAATCAATGTATAGATGTTCATCACGTTAAGGAGCCAGTGTATGAACATCTCAAATACAAATGCAGTTCCATCATAAGATAAAATTAATAAAATTTGTGATGTTCACTACAAGAAAAATGACCTCTGCCTACAGACAAAAACTATCACTAAAAATAAAAATTGTGTAGGTAAATGTATTATAGACTTTGTCCTACAGACATTTTGCCAATCAACTTTGAGGGGGCATACAATGATGGATAATTGTTCATCACTATAGGTTTTACCTACCATTTTTTTTCCTACAATTACATTTGACTATCACTATATGTGGTTCCTACAATTCGCAATGTGTGTAGGTAGAAGTTATAAACTTATTCCTACATCCTTCAACTATAGGTAGAAGCTATGAACTTATTACTACAACCTTCAATTGTAGGTAGAAGCTGAAAACTTATACCTATAGTCTTCAACTATAGGTAAAAGCTATATAGTAATAAATAAATAAAATTTTGGCTATGCTCACTATTGCTATCCATTCATATTCTTTTCTTCGCAAATTATCTTGTACGTGCAGAGGACATAAATTAACTCTTATGGTGAAATATAAATTTCAAACAAAACCAAAAGTAACGTAATTGGTTTTATGTATTTTTTATATATAAAAACATAGTTTTTATGCATAAACATAGTTTATATACCACTAAAAGGTTTAGAATTCAAACCAAACAACAAGAGTGGATTACAAATTGCAATAATTAATAGAAGAATCATTAAAAAAATTTACAAGTTGCCAGCTCTAGAGCTTATGCCATTAGTGTAGCAATGCATTGAAGTGAATGTAGAAAACTTCATTAAGTACTGTAGTTTTAACCATCTTACAACTTCATTAAGTGACTGGAAATAAAATTGATGTACTCGCACCTGCACCTAAAATTGAGACAAACAAGTGAAACAACACAATATTAGAATTCCAAATGAAGAAAAAAATAAATAATTGTTGAAATCAAGTATAGAAAAAGAACTTCACTAAGAAACCAAAGAAACAAAGTGATCTTCATCTTTTAACCAACCAAAACAAGTTCACAAATTCAGTACATTTTGAGAACCTAAAAACTATCTTTCACTACAAAAAAAAAGGTTTAATGAACAATAGAATCGGTCGCTAAATCACTAAATTTGGTCGCTAAAGTTGTCAGCATCCGAAGTAGCAACCAAAAGATGTCAATTACAATAACCCCCTAAAATTTCAGCGACCAAATTGTTGAGTCGCATGTGCATAAAATTCGGTGGCTAGTTAATGGCAACACAAGACATTATTATATTGACTTACCCTTTATAATCCTGTAAAATACGTAATTTTGTATGTTGTTCATTTGTATGATTAAACTTTGAGTATATACAGTTTTTTATTATAATATACTAATTGAAAGTCTTCATGCTTCTAGCTTTAGTACCAAAGCAATTTCATTCTACCCCATCTGAGAGCATCAACAAAGGTTTAGAGTAGCATAACAAAAATCTAAGTGCATGTTTATTTGAATTTATTTTGAAGAATTAATTACCATTTTATATAACCTCAAAATACTTAAATTTAGAAATAGTAATTTAACTGAAAAAATAAGGTTCAAAACAACACACTACCACCTAAACCATTTCGTTAAATTGTAAATATCCTCTCAATGTCACCTAAAGCAACATGACTTATATACCAAATTAAGTAACTAACCATCTGTTTCTGTGTCCATAGGTTATGCTCTACCTTTCCAAATAAAATTTGGCAACGCACCATATATATGCCTGTAGAACTGTAAACATAATTTAAAAAATCATTAATTAGAAAAAGTTTATTATAAGAAAAATGTATCCTTGTCCATTAAGGATTATATAGAACTCACCTTTCGAAATTCCAGAACATCTCCTTCAGCCTTCCGAAGATCAACCACTAAAAGGGTTGTGCTATCTCATAAATCTGAAAGACATAATTTAAAAATCATTAATTCTAGTAACATTCCTCACTAGTAACTTAAATCTTCAACTGAAAAACATGTACCTTAGTGGATATTGATAGACGACCTTTGCGTCCAGCATTTACCCCACCTTCAATACTCATCTAAGATGCATAATATAAGAAATTAGTACTGGCAAAGTTGCAAGAATGTTATTATTTTGAAATTCGGATGCATGCGTGTGTTAGAGACAAGAATAAACATAATTCTTTTACCTGATAATTGCTTCTCTTCTTAACATCAAATCCCATAATCCCAGCAACATGCTCAATTCCATCAATAATCTCACCCATGGGATTTTGAGATATGAATCTTGTTTCCCTTTTAACATGTACCTAGGTGTCAAAAAATCAACTAGTCTTAAGAAAATGGTCAAGAACAAATTCAGTCACATAATATTTGAGAGAAGATTTATTTATGTTCAATAGTGTCACTAATAATATTTGAGAGAAGATTTATTTATGTTCAATAGTGTCACTAATAAACATAGTCTATTATAATAGTGTCAAAACTCAAGGAAAACTTGAATGGCAGTTTTTTTTCTTCTTCATGCGATCAAATGACTTGAAATTTATTATACACAGTTATTTTAGGGATTGATAAAACTAAAGACAGTAAAGTCTATAATCTGTTTTCCTGTTCTATTTACATGAGGTTTAATCTATTTAATTTAAGAAGTCTTTAAAAGATATTTAAATTTAATTTTTTCCATTATCCTTAATCTATTCAATATCAATTTATCATGATATTATAATTTTAAGTCCTTTAACTTACTCTCTCCATGTGATTCTCATAATGTGACACGTGTTAAATTCATATTTTTTCCACTATTTATTTAGTTATTAATATTAATTAATCAAAGGATATTTTTACTCTAGGTTTTCCTTTGTCTAATATTTTTAGTCAATGCCTTTTTTTTTAAAAAAAATTTATATTTTAAAGACTGTATTTAAGGTTTCTTTGTGTACTAGCTGGTTGAAAAGCTTTCCAATAATAAGGTTGTAGCCCAGAAATGTATTCAAAATCTCAAATGCATTCATGATTAGGCACATTGACATCAAGGTTACAATCATTAATCATATCCAAATCTCTGCTAATCAATATTTAATCAAGATAAAAAGTTAAAGCAAAAGTTCTAACATCATCAAAACTAATATTCTCCTCGGAAAATCTAGGAGGCTGATAATTCCTCATGAACCATTCATTCTCAAAGATTTCATTCATTGTAATCTGTTGTTTCATGCCATAAGAAGAGGTGATATAATAACATATGTTAATTTTGTGAGATGAATTAGGGAAACAAAGAATATTTACTTACTGTAGCAAGATTGGGATCAAGGATTCTTGTAATCAGTGTTATTAAACTTCTAGAGAAAAATGAGGGATAGATGATGTCATCCTGGAGAATCTGTAAGTCACAGTAAATTTAAAAACATTGCGAGGAAGGATTCAATTAGTTAAAAATGACCAGTCAGCGACTAAAGAAAGATAAACACTACTACCAAATTCACTTTCTACGACGCGTGTTTAAAGTCGGTTATTAAAAAATCGTTGTCATATAAGTAGCGGTGGTATTTTTGCAAATAATTACAAATTTTCAAAGACGGTTGTTACTTAACCGTCTTTAAAATATCTTTTCAAAAACGGTTTTGGACTAAACCGTCCTTAAACGTAGATACTTAAGGTCGGTTTGCAAAGAGGCTGTCTTTAATTTTCGTGTTCCACTTACGCTCATTTCAACTTTTCATATTCCCCCGTTCCTCTCCTCTTTCATTTTCAACTTTTCATTTCCCTCGCCCCCATTACTATCCTCTCCTCCTCACATACCTTAACCCAAACCTCTTCCCTCTACGTCACCCCCTCCCTCCTCTCCTCCACCGACCCAAACGGCATGCGTCGTTCACTTTGCAGGAGATCCAATAGAAATCCAGAAACCAAAATAAAAGCCAGGAATCCCACTAAGATCAGAAAGAAACTAGAGATAGGACCGACTCCGATGCCCCACATAACCCCCATCGAACGAAGAAGTCCCATAATACAGCGTCAAAAAAGGAAACTATGAGCTCGACGTCCTTGGCACTGAGTAACTGCTCGACGAAGAAGAAAATGACATTGCTCCCATTAATAACAACCGCACCAACATCGCCACAGCTATGGCCGATTTCTTCAGCATGTTCGACACCGTGCTCGGCAGAACCTCCCACAGGGACTGCAAACTCGACTTGTTATTCAGATTTCGGCCAATGTTCTGACAGCCCTTCATTAACCCTTTCTTTTTCTTTTAACTTTCTTATTTCTTTTGCTGTTTTGGAAAACTTGGTTATGAATCTTAATATGAATGTTTTTAATTTTAAGTTTATTTTATAAAAAATTTCAGCATATATATTATATATATCTTGCAATATAAATGTACTTAGGGATCAAAATTGCGGCCATCCTGCTACTGCTATAGCATTTTGGGAGTGTGGCCGCCATGCACCGCTATCCGCTATTGACTACTTCGTTTTCTTGGTTACAGTGATGCAAGGGTAATGTGGGATTAGAAGACAAGCCGTTCTAGGGGATTTGGATTTGTTTCTTTTCGGAATCAGGAGGCATAAAATCGTCACTTCATTTCTACGTTTATTCTCGTACAGCTTTTGGTGTCTTCCATTCTAATGGTAGGATGTTTTGGTTCTGTGATTCAATTTATTAGGATGCCCAAAGTGCTATAATTGATTTGACTGGTAAGCTAAACTCATGTTGTAAATGCCAGTTTTTCATTTTTAACAGGCTTCACGTGATGTATGAATGAATATTGTGAAGTTTATATATGATAATCGAATCTTTAATACTATATTGGGGGGATCTAATAATGGGACATAGTAGTTGGCTGTTATTTATTTTGAAAATCGAATAACCATTTTTGACCTTTTATTTGGTCCTTGAACATAAATTTTTGGTATCATGTCCTCACCATCAGCAGTAATAGTTTCCATGGGATATTTGGTTCATTAAATTACTGTTTGATTAATTTTTGTTTATTATTAATTGCATTTGATGCTTCATTTGTATCTATTTTTTTTAATCTTTTAATGTTCCCCCCAACACTTCAGGAAAATGGCTTGGAAGTAGACAGATTCGTTTTAATTGGGCAACTAAAGGGGCCAGTGCCAGTGATGAAAAGCAGACTTCATATTCGAAAAGTGTCGTGGAGTTGACCAATGGATCATCTAGTGAGATTGAGTTTATTTATTATGATTTGCAGTTTCAGTTGGCTGTAGAGACGAGTGGATTTGAATTTTCATATCCCGTTTACATATGAAGTCTAGTTTTAAACCCAGGAAAGTTTGTTTCAAATACTATTTTAATTTTAACGAGACACTTCCAATTTCCAAATATTAGCTTTTTCAAGCAGCTGATCATGATTGGCATTTTTTAGATATTATCTTTTGCAGTTATTTTGATATTTTCCATCAATTGATCATTATGGCATGATTGTAGATTTTGCTTGGTGAATGATCTTTGCTTATGGTTGGCTTTTTTTTTTTTGGTAGAAGGCCTGGAAACAACCAATGATGACACTCCTCAGAAGAATCCTCAATATACCACTGTTTATGTTGGCAATCTTGCTCCAGGGGCAAGGATAATATTTTTCCCAAAGCTTTTACGTTTTTAGTTCTTCATATCTATTTGAAATTTTTCCTAGCTGTATAAATTTGTGCTTGTGTAGTATAAACTGCTCTTGTTGCTTTGTGCATAGATAAGTACTATATTAGCCAGTTTGCAACATGTGAGTAGCATTAAATATGTATAGCCAAGTCCTGTAAATTCTGTTTGTTGTAAAATTGCGTTTTGGCAGTTCTCATAGGCTGTGAAATTGTAGGTTGTCTTTTTTTTTTTGGTTTCACTTTTTTACACTTCTTTTGGTTTCACTATTTTTCTTTGTTCATAAATATATGGAGCTCTTCTTCTACCACACTTCAATTCAAAGGCCACAGTGATACTAGTGATTTAGACCATACGACGACGATTATTGAACCGTCGTTGTTGCGCGTGTCGTTGAAAATGAGGTACTTTCGATGACGGTTCTAAAAAACCGTCTTCGTTTGTATTTTTTTTTAAATAACACAAACGAAGACGATTATTAAGGAAAAACCAACCTCGTATGTCAACATACGAAGACGGTTTTTAAGGAAAAACCGTCATCGTATACAACATACTATGACGGTTTTTCCTTAATAACCGTCTTCGTTTCTTTTAAAAAAAACAAGACATACAAAGACGGTTTTTAGGCAAAACCATCTTTGTATGTCAACATACAAAGATGGTTTTGCTTAATAATCGTCTTTGTATCTATTTAAAAAAAATAAAAAAACAAAAAAATACATTCAAAGACGGTTTTTAGGCAAAACCGTCTTTGTATGTAGACATACAAAGATGGTTTTGCTTAATAACCGTCTTTGTATCTATTTAAAAAAAAAAAATACATTCAAAGACTGTTTCGCCTAAAAATCATCTTTGTATGTATTATATTATTTTTTTAAATGGATAAAAATACAAAAGAAATGGTAAACTTGAGATTTTTTTTATATCACACCCCTTATAATGATACATATAGTCATAAATCCAAAACAGCTTCATAAATGTTATGGTTTAATAATAATAAATAAATAAAGATGACTATGAATGCATGAAATATAACAATAGTTAAAAATCCGCATAACAAACTACTGTCATCAACATATAAAGTAATGCTATAAACATAAAACATAAAACACTTAGCATATATATATATATATATATATATATAATTAGAAATACTTGTCATGTAAGTGAGCATGCCCAATACTAGATTCTTATACTAGACACTACTACACAAGAGGCCTACAAAAGAGAAGTACTGGAGTCCTTTAAATGTAAAACCAAGAAAAAAAAACACAACCATGTGAAGAAAAAACACAATGAAGCAAAGAACAAATTACGAGCATTCATTAATTTTGTATTTTGGTGTTGCTCCTTTGCTTCCTAAATGCAACCAATACCATCTCTATTAAAAATACTATGATTATCAACCTGTGTTGCACAAGGTATTGTAACTCCAGCAGATGAATGTCAGATTTTTTTTTTAGTTTATGTTAAAAAATTGTTAAGGTTAGAGAAAGGTGAAAGTAGAAAACACACACACACACACATATATAGTAACAATGATAATAATTTTTTTTTATCAGCAAAAATAATATATTATATTAGATAGCAAAACAGTACAAGATCTGCTGCTATATAGGCATACAAAAGGAATCAAAATAGAACTAAAAGGACTTAACACCAAAGCCATCGTAGGTCTGCCAGATAACAATGAGAAAACAAAACCGACTAAGCCAACCCCTTAGATACAAAACAGGCCCTCAAGTTACTAGACCACTGATGAAAAGGAATGTCGAAACCTGGCTCTAGGTTCCTAAGCCAGGACCACCAAAAAAATATAGCATCTTCCAGCAATTGTGAACCATTAAAGGTTTCATTATGAAAAAGGATCTGGTTCCTATGGATCCAAATTCGCCAAGTCAGGGCAGTCCACCAAGATAGCCACCTATGAAGGCTGTTCCCACGTAGGTGACAAAAAGAGAGTTGTCTGAAATGTTCTTTTGGTGTATCCGAATACACCCCAACAATGTTTGCCCATACCCTAGACTCCCACCACAAAGGTAGAATTTTAGGGCAGCTAAAGAAAAGGTGTGAAGCGTCTTCTGAAAAACTGCGACAAAAAGGACATGTGATATCAGAAATCTCGATGTTTCTTCTTCTGAGATTTTGTTTTGTAGGTAGTCTATCCTTCATGAGTCTCCAAACAAAGCATGAGATCTTGCAAGGGATTTTCAACTTCCACAGGATGTTGAACACCTCATCCCTGTCCTGATTGACCTCCTCCCAATTAAGCAAGCTGTAGGCACTCTTCACTGAGTAAATTCCGCTAGGATCTCCCTCCCAAACCCATGAGTCTAGTTGATGCTCAACGGCTGACAGTATCTATACTTCCTCCAAAAATTTTATCACCATATCTAACTCACCTTCCATGAATGGTCTTCTCCATAGAAAGTGCCATTCCCACCCCCCCTGATTGGATCACCCCATAAGCTGTATAGGCTGACCTTGTTGTAACGAAATCTGATATATCCTGGGATATTTTTCTTTCAAAGATAAGTTGTTCTCCATCCATCTATCTTCCCAAAACAGTACTTTATCACCACACCCAACCTTTCACCTAACGCCTTTGGAAAACCATTCGTCTGACTCCAAAGATGCAAACGACAAGCTGAGGTCTCTCCACCACAAAGACTCTATCGACGACCTCCTTGTGAGGTCAAGACTCCTCCAACCTCCATATTTTGACTCCAAGATGTTTACCCACAAGGCCCCCGATTGCTGGAATAAATCTCATCTCCATCTTCCCAGCAAAGCCAAATTGAAGCTGTCTAATTTCTTAATGCCCAACCCTCCTTTTTCCTTAGGTAAACACACAGATTCCCAGCTCACCCACGGGATTTTCTTCTGTTCCTGACTGCCCCCCCACAAAAACCTCCTCTGCAACCTTTCCAAACTAGCAGTAACTTGCTTCGGCACCCTGGAAAAAGAAAAAAAGAATATAGGGATCGAGTTAAGAACAACTTTAATTAAGGTTACCCTTCCCCCAAAGGATAGATATTTTTGTTTCCATAGAGACAGTTTTCTCGCACACTTTTTAAGAATAGGCTCCCATGTCAAACACCGCCTCGGATTCGCCCCAATAGGAATACCCAGATAGGTGAAAGGTACGGACAACACCCTACAGTTTAGGAACCTGGCAGCAACAGAGACCCAATGATCATTCATGCCCAAAGCACCAACACTGCATTTATTGCAATTTAACTTCAAGCCCGAAACAATCTCGAAACTCAACAACAACACTTTTAAGGCTAGCACATTTTCTTTGGTTGCTGCCCCGAAGAGAATTGTGTCCTCAGCATATTGAAGGATGCTGATATCAACATGATCCCTTCCCACCTTAAAACCCTCATATAGGTTCTTTGCTTGAGCTTCTCTCAACATCCCAGTGAGGCCTTCCGCTGCAATATTGAATAAGAAAGGGGCAAGAGGGTCCCCTTGTCTCAGACCTCTCTGAGGCTGAAATTCTGAGGTCGGGCTTCCATTTATCAGGATAGAGATGGAAGTTGAAGTTAAGCAGCCTTTGATCCATGACATCCATTTAGAGCAAAAGCCCATCCTTTTCATCATATACATAAGGAAATCCCAGCTAACCAAATCATATGCTTTTTCAAAGTCTACCTTAAAGATTAAACATCTTTTATTACTCCTCTTTGCCTCCTCAATAGTCTTATTTGCAATTACAACACTGTGCAGTAACTGCCAACCTTCAATAAAACTAGATTGGCGTTCGTCAATGATAGCAGGCAGCACCCTCTTGAGCCTGTTAGCAAGTACCTTGGCGACAATCTTGTAAATGCAGCCTATTAATGAAATAGGACGGTATTCATTTAAGCTTTGAGGATCCAAAATCTTAGGAATCAGAGCTAGGAATGAAGCATTTGCTCCCTTTGGGAAAATCCCATTGGCATAAAATTCATCCATGAAGCAAAACAAATCAGGTTTTAGTGTATCCCAAAATTCCTTTATGAATTTAAAATTGAATCCATCCAGTCCCGGGCTCTTGTCACTACCGCAACTCCATACTGCATCTTTAATTTCAGACGACTCAAAAGGAGCTGTCAGGGAAATATTATGCTGTTGTTCCAGGGATCTAAATTGAACCCCATCTAATTTAGGTCTATTGAAGTCAGGTTCTTGATACTTGTGCATAAATTTTTTTTTTTACCTCCTCCTTAACTCTACCAGGCTCCTCTACCCAGCCCCTGTCAACCATCACACCTTGCAACATGTTTTTCCGACGCTTCCAATTAACAGACAGGTGGTAGAAGCAGGAATTGCAATCCCCCTCCCTGATCCATCTCGATCTTGCCTTTTGCCTTAATAACGAAGCATTAGAATTTGCAGCCATCCACAAGTCTTCCTGTAGTTGTTTCCTCCTTTTAATTTCCACCACTAACAGTTGTTTGTCTTCCATTTCTAGCTCAAGCTTATTCAGTTCCTGTTCTGCATTTCTGATTTTCTGTTGGATATCACCAAAATGATGTTTATTCCAAACCTTCAGATTCTGTTTAAGCAGTTTTAACTTCTCTTTGAGTATAAAGCCTCCCTAACCAGGTCTTGCTAAAGAATTCCATGAGTCGACGACAACCTTTTTAAGGGATTTGTCCTGTAACCAGCAGTCAAGAAAACGAAATGGTTTGGGACCCCAATCAATATGAGAGCATATGAGCATAATTGGACAATGATCTAAGTAATTGCGGTCCAAAGCAGTCTGTTAGCACCCCTGCCATGATGTTAGCTATTCAGCAGATACCAAAGCCCTGTCCAATCTACTTTTTGCTGTTCCATTCGGTCTATACCATGTGAATTTCTTCCAATCCTGGGGGCTTCCTCTACTTCTAGCTCCTTAATCCAGTCATTGAATTCCTTTATATTTCCACCTTCCTGATTGCTCAGTTTCGTTCTCAATCTTTCTGAATATCTTTGAATGTTATTGAAGTCGCCAATGATGCACCATAAACCTCCCATATTTGCCATCCTCAGCAGTTTAATCTCTTCCCAAAAGGCTCTTTTCAACGAAACATCACAAGGTGAATATATATTGACAATTGTGATCTTTTTGTTATCAGGTACCCATAGACCTTCCAGATAAATGAATCCACTTCCTTTCAACCTTTTTTCTACTTTAAAAGACTCCTCATTCCAGATACAAAGTAAACCTCCCGCTTTATTAATTGCAGGTTGTGATTCCCAGGTTGCACTTGAGTCTCCCCACAAGGCTTGGCACAACACCTTATCAATAAGCTCTTTCTTGGTTTCCTGTAGACATAACAGGTCCACTTTGTCTTTGCACACCATTTTTTTGATTGAATTCCACTTGACCCCCCTCCCCAACCCCCTAATGTTGTAGGATAAAATCTTCATAAATCCCCATCAGTGAAACCCCACCTCAACGCCTCACCCTTATCTCTTTCTTCCAATAACTTCATCTTGTGAATCACCTCTTCCGGATCATGACTGGTTACCCCAAATTGTTGGGCTAATGCCCAGAAGTCAACTTGTTTTGAAGAGTTTATAGATGTCGAGCTGGAGCTGGACCCTAATGTGACAAAGTCTTTAGATCCTCCCCCCAATCAGCAATCCCTTTTAGACCACTCTCCTTCTTGCTGTTGATAGGTGTAAGTGGGCTGTGTTGCCCATTGAGAGCTTCCATCTCTTTCACGGTTGGACTTTATTCTTTTTTTTTTCTTATTAACGTCCAGGTTGTGGGCTTGGGTGTTAACTAAGACAGCCTTGTTTTTACCTCCCCTGCATCTGGAATAAACTTGCCATTCAGGCCCATCACTTTTTTGGCCCAAAGGGTTGTTATTAGTTTCCTTTGATAATTTCCTTTCACCCATGGTGGGGCCCATTTCATCCTCTAAAGTGTCTCTCACTATTGTCTCTTCACGTGACTCCAAACCAATTCTATCTGATCTGTTCCCCATAGTTGGGTCCCTCTCTTCCCCTGACATAACACTTTTTGAGCCAACATCTTCTGATCCCGAAAGCTTCCCCGCATTGACCTTCCTCTTTGTAGTATCGAATCCTTCTTGCTTCCGCGAAAGCGCTTCTGTGTCAGGACATCCCTCCTTCTTCCCAGCCTTTTCCACACTGTATACACAGTGGGTAGGCAGGTTTCAAATTTGGATTCCACTTTTCCAGAGTATGGAAATACTCCAGTCCATATTCCTCTTCATGTCGGCGTATCTCTTCCACTTTAGAATCATTTAGACCCATCAAAAGTACCATATCTTCCCCGATATACCTTGGTCTGATGTCCCCTCCTCCTTCCCACACTATTTCATCCTCCAACCTATCGAACATATTCAGTTTCTTCATCCTTCCAACCCATTCTGTTCAATGATATGGAAAATTACACTTGCTAAGTTTTAGAAATAAAATAGATAATATGAAATTTCTTAACAGAAAAAAAGCATTACAAGTTACATAAGGAAAGTACAAGTAAAGTCGGGGCAAAGAATGTAAAACACAAACAAAATGGAGTTACTAAAAATGCAGCAAGGGTTCTCAACCCCCTTGCATGTCAAAAATGGCTAAGATCTCTTGAAAAATCATGGGAAAAACACCAGAAGCTAAAAATGCAATCTAACCCCTAAAGACCTAAACTATATTTAAAATAGCAAAATGTATATAAACACCAACGATTTACATTTTGCTTCAATCAAGAGTTCATATCAACTATACCGCACATTGTCACAGAACTAGAATATTGTTAGACAGCTAATAGCTGTCAATTCGTAAGTAATTAGTAATCACTAATTACATAGTTAGCTTGTTAGTTAATTGTTGATGTTTGTTAGTTGTTGGGCTGAGAGAGAAAAGAATTAAGGCAAATTGCCTATAAATAAGAGGAGAGGTTGAAAGATAGGAGTATCTTGTCATTTGTGAGAGAATTGAAGCCTTAGGGAATTGGGGAGGTGCAGGCTCTTCAAATTCTGCTAGTTAGGTAGTTTTCTTCCTATAATTCTAATCCAATTTCTATTAAATACTAAAAATTACAAAATAAATAGATACAACCATTCCTTTAAGTTCAATGTCCAAAAGCATAAAAAACTACAGAAATGAAGAATTATAGAATGTGATACTTACTATGCCAGCTTTATACAATGAAGACAGACACCTTCAAAGCATAAACTGATATTTATATTATTCATTTCATAGGTATGATGTAAGGACTGTTATTTTCGACGGGGATTCAGGTCAGAAAACCCTGCTAAGGGTGCGGCGCCGGTGGCGTCAGGATTGGCGCTGGTGGCACTAAATGTAATAGCTTGAATTCGTAAGTATATGTTAAGCTTAGTTAAGCATGAATCTAAGTTTTATGGTGGTTCTGGCATATGGCGCGACACACTTGGGGTGCGGCGCGACGCGCGCCATATGTGTATATAGGGCAGATGATTCTGCCATGTCACGCGAGTAGCGTGGGAGTCCACG
>PYAF01004803.1:72565-93719 GCA_007407185.1 Glycine tomentella
ATTGCCAAGTACTAGTACAATCTTTTAGGGGTTTGTATAAGAGATCGAACATCACCTTTATTGGTCCAAGTAAACCATTTAAACTTCCAAGAAGAAATCTCATGCTAACAGCCATCCAAAGATTCATGCTAAGACCAAATAATGTGTTGAAAATGACACTGAAATCAATTAAGCATCACAAATGTTATGAGGAAGAAGACACATATTGTATAAGTATAGCATGAAAGAATGCATTAACCTCAGTGAAATGTATACTTACACAGTGATAATCCCTATAATTATAACAGGTTTTCTACCATAGCTTAGGAGTGAGAATCAATATTAAATACTGAGTCATTCATACCCTCTTATGCATGCTATATTTTTTTGTTGTTTTTGTTTGGGTAATTGAAGAGCATTTGTCTTCACATTGTTGTTTTACTTCGTACGGTGTCTCAGGGTTTTAAGGCACCCTAGCCATTATTATTACATTACTTGTTGTGTGAAGAACGGTAGGAACACATTTATCTGGTAATTGATGATGGAGATGTTCTTTTGCCTGGATTATGTATGGTTTTCAATTATGTGGGCATTCGAATTTTCATAACTGGTTAGGTTAAACTAATTGATATTTGCATCTTAAAGTGTATATATAAGTGTATAGGTGGCGAGGAATTAGAAGGGAAAAGGAGATGCTAGGGTCGAGGGGTGGCAGATGAGTTTAAGAGAGGGCGGGGGCATTTTTGTTCATTTGGTTCTATCTACTTTTTTATGGAGTGTAGGAATAAATATTTGCACCTGCAGAAGCAATAGCCCATTAAATGTTGCTATGAAGAAACATTTTGGACCAAGCTCAAATGAATGCTATCGCTTTAAAACTAATTTATTACTTGTATTACTATTTTACACATTGTTTTGTTTATTTGTGCAGTGATTATGTAAGGTATGCAGGGAGGAATAAGTTGAGTGCATTAGAAATAATTTCCAATGAAGGTCTTTGGTTTGGTATTGACTTTGCAGCAATCTTTTTATCTTTTCTTTACCATGCTAAGCTAATAGAAAAGTTTAGTTCTGACAATAAACATCTCAAAACTCCCTTTGAAATAAGTGAGTGAATTTAATACCAGCAGTTTAGCTCTATTGATTGGATAAGTGAGTTATTGTAAAGAATGAAAACTTGCACGGTTTGTGGCTTTGTCTTGTGGTGCATGCATAGTAATAATTTGTTTTGAAAGCACAATTTAGCAATAAAGTGCATCAGATGAACAAATATTTGGTTTTACTATTGTGGTTGTTGTGTCTGGCTCTGTTATCTATTTTATTTCTCATTGTCTCCACTTGTGGCCACTCATGAACAAATATCAGTTTGCAGAGAAAATCTGAATCATGTCGTGGCAAGCGTATGTCGACGATCACCTTCTGTGTGACATCGAAGGTAACCACCTCACTCGCACTGCTATCATCGACCAAGACGGTAGCGTTTGGGCTCAGAGTGCCAACTTCCCTCAGGTTTCTATTTTCCTTTACTCTTTTTCCCAGTCGATCACGATTTATTGTTAATTGCTTAGGGAAAGTTCTAGATTCACCGATCTATGCTAACTTGTTATGGAGATTGAAGAATAAGAATCAACATGCAAAAATAGTTCTGAAATCAGCAAAGGAAGTTCAGAGGATTACTTCTGTTGATTATGATTGTGTACTTGCCAGTAACAATTGTATTTTAATTCTAACATAGCATTTATTTTTTTTGTTTTGATGTGTGATTGATTCATGCAGTAATAGATCTGTTTTTTGTTTTTGTTGATCTATTCTAATGTATTGATTTTTTTTTTATTTAGTTCAAACCTGAGGAGATAACTGCCATAATGAATGACTTTAATGAGCCTGGATCACTTGCTCCAACTGGATTGTATCTCGGTGGCACCAAATATATGGTCATCCAGGGTGAGCCCAGTGCTGTCATTCAAGGGAAAAAAGTAACCGCTGTTTCTGATCTTTGCCTTTTGAAGGATGAATTTCCCGACGTGCGCCTAAACATTATCAGCAAGTTTGATCAAGTGAATCAGGTTGTTAGAAAAAACCAAAGAAAAATAGCAAAATAAATAGAGAAAGTTCTATTTCTGCTTTGTTTGTTATTTTTGCTTATAATAACTTTTTTTATTTTTTTTATTATGCAACATTTGGATTTTTTCAACAACATAGTATATTCTACAATGCTTTCTCTGCATAGCCATGATTGTCTTCCTTTGAAAGTTGATGGTTAATCTCATTTGGTTAAATATCTTGCATGTTATGCTATGTGTTATGACCACAGTTGCAGCAATAAATAGTCTTTATGTTTCTCTAGGGTCACCACCACTTCAAGGGTGGAAATCCGTGGGAGGAGATCCATGTTTGGAACTGTGGCAAGGTGTGGCTTGTGTCTTCTCCAACATAACTGCAATGTATGTCCATCCTGCCTTTCTTAAATTATTATTATTCGTTACAATTATGTTATTGCTTTCATATTCTAGGTAATTGGTTTCAAATGCCAACATAGTGTTACATTTAGTTTTGCATTGCATAAGCAGTTTGATTGATATTGCTGAATGTAAACACCTGGGATAAGGTTCAAATGGAATTTGTATTTGACAGACACCTTGTGTATGGTAATGTCATGATGATGATCGCATTACTCGTAAGATGATTTGATTGGATTTTTATTTTTTTTGTTGGATCCTCTACAGTACTTGTGTTGGAGCATTACACTGATCGAGCTCATTGGTTGGCAGGTATGTTTCCTTGCCTTATTGGTCTACTGTGATGGCTTTATTTTTTTTTTAGTGGTGGCAATATGAGATATGACATAATATCAAATCCATCACAATTCACTTTAATCCATTCTTTATGAGGTGGATTTCAAGAAATAAGAATAGGATCAATAGGCTTTATAGTTGTTTCGGGTGAGGGTGGGTGACAGGGTGAGGATCTGCTATGTTTAGCTTATTTTTTAAAATAAGTATTTTTTTTTTTAAAATAAAATATGTAAGTTTATAATTTTTTGATATATTTGTTTAAATTATTTTTATTTAAAATAAATAGTTTTTTTTAATTAAGAAACACATTTTATCGATTTGCTTCTAAAAGTTTTATATAAAAAATATTTTTTGAAATTTGTAAAGAAACTGATCCATAATGCTATATATGATTAATGCTAGCAGTAGTGTGAATTCTATGAGAGAAAATAATTTGCTTCAGTATGAGAATATTTGTATCTTTACAACCAGTGTAGTCTCAGCAATTCCTTTGAGCAGGACATTATATGGTTTCTACTAGACTGGAACATCACCTCTGAGAACTAATTTAAGTCCATGCAATCATATATAAGTTAAGTAGCATTAATTATTATTATTATTATTATTATTATTATTATTATTATTATTTTTGGATTTGGTAGTATTTTTTTAGTCAGGGATCCACACTAATTCCCACCACACCCAAGGGAATGCATTTTTATTTTTATTTTATGTACAGATTGGGCTTCGGAGCACAGGACAAGTAGATGGACAATAGACATATATACTTGGTTCTCTTGTTCGTTGATTTGCTCGGAACATGGCTTCCATTGTAGATGGACAATAGACATATCTAGCTAGTTATGGATGGGATTTAATTAATAATGATAGATTATTAATTGTACCAATATCAGCGTTAATTAAAAAATACTATATATTCAGATTATTTATCTTGCAGGTAGAATTTCATTTTGATTATTCATTCAACTTCATGTTTTTAGGCAGATACTTCCGTAACTCACTTTTTCCTTCTTCTTTAACAATGTGTAGTAAATGTATGTGTATTCACGAATTTAATATATATATCTTTGTAAATATGTCTTAAAAAAAGTTTGGGCAAGGGCAACTTGTTAAATCTGCTACCGAGATATTTTTAAAAATAACCATTTTATTTCACGAATTTAATTATATTCCTGAAAATTTTTTGTACTGGTACTATTCTTTTGCTTATTTGGTTTCTTTGCTATTTAAAGGGTTGTAAGATTTAGTATCTAGAGTATGTTTTTCTTTTTCTAAACAAAATCAAATTGGATGGATTTTTCTTGCTTGCTTTTTAGTATTCTAATTAACTATGGGACATTGTTAACATTTTAATGTAGGCAGCACGTCAACTTGAATTCGTGGTTGGAAAGCAATCAACTAAATTTTGATTTTGGCAAAAAAAAAAAAAAATCACTTTGTGGCGGTTTTTAAACCAGAAAATACAAAACATGGAAAAAAAGTTAAAAAATAAAAATTTGTGGCAGCTAAAGCCGCAACAAAAAATGGACCTTACCGACGGATTTTTCTGTCGGAAATTTCCGACGAACCAAAAAAATACGTCAATTAAAATTTCATACGACTATTTTACCGACGGATTTTAGTCCGTCGGATTTCCGTGGAAAATTTTGTTTTTCCAACAAATTTTTGCTATTAGTGACGGATTCTATCCATCGGAAATTTTGTTTTTTTTTGTAGTAATAATGCACCTAGAGATTACCATTGTGAATCTTGTTATCTGTCTCTTGCTCCTATATTGAGAACTACTTGGATATTCAAATAATATTTCTTGCAACATAAAAAGTGGTAGTAATATTCAAGGTCAGTAACCTCACTTTTACATTTTGCTTGACTTACAAGCTTTTGGATTCTATTAGCTGCAATTATCACTTCTGATATCTTTCTTTCCATTATATTGGATTTCCCCGTGAATATTCTCAAGGAAATAAGCCAATTGCCTAAAACAATGTTCAGATAGAAAGTAATATTGTTATACACTTATATATACTCCCTCTTCTATTCAATTCCTCTTCCGAAATTGATTCCATTTTTGTTAAAGGAAACAATCTCCTTGCTATTTTTCTTATTATTCAAATCTTACACAGTCATATATATAAATTTCTTTTTCCTTATTGACCAAATTCATATTCATTCTTTTTACATCTACGATTATCTTTCTATGCTCTCATTTTCATATATATCTGGGTAAAAAATTGAAGCACATAAAAATAAAATGATTTATGATGAATATTAATTATTCCAATATAATATTACTGAAAATAGTGATTGACAAATTTCTTTAATTTAATATCACGTGTCTTGTAAAACCAACGCATATATATATATATATATATATATATATATATATATATATATATATTCGTTTCCTATCAATTATATGCAGCTTATTGAGATAGTAAATTATCTAATTATTATTATTATTATATGCATGATTGATGGCAGCTAAATAAAACCTCTATCATAGTCGATGCATCAAAGTATATCGAAAAGTTAAAGCAAAATGTAGAAAGACTGAATCAAGAGATAGCCTTAGCAGAACCTTCAAGTGTCCACAACCCTTTGCCTATGGTATTTTCTTAATTGAGAAAAGTTAACAGCGTCATCTATATTCAACTACTCCAGTACATGTATGTTTGATTAAGTTCCTTGCATTAAATACACATTGTTATTCTCATTGTCATATTACACCATCAAAATTTAAATTATATATTATCTTCAAAATTAAAGAATCAAAATAATATTGAAAATATTATTGATATTTAAAAAAAAAAGAATGATTAAAGGAAGTATGACTAGTAAAAAATATTAAATTATTCATAACAACAGCTATATAAAATGCGTACCTATTCAGTCAAAAATGCCTACCTACCATTTGAAAATATTTATGATCAATAGGGAATTAATAAAGTGTGTAGCTTCCACTTTTTTATTCCCTGGGTATTATAATAGGGAATAAGGAGGTTGAGCAAAGTTTATATGGACAGTGTCGGGAAAGGTAATTGCTTCTGGTTTGGATGAAGAGCTTGCCAAGGTTAGTTCATTTGTCTCGAGTAATTTTCACCAATCTAGACAGTCCTAAATACGCTTTTTTATCCTAATTTATTTTAGTTATCAACACAATTTATTCCTGCAGCACATGATATCTTTCTAATCTTTGTATAGTACATTATGGTACATAAATAATATGATGAATCATGAACGTATTGTTTTGATTTTACATTCTGAAAATAAATTTGGTTCACTAATGAATCATGCATTAAATTTATTTAACTTTTTTAAAAAAACACCTTTAATTAAGATGGTTATATGAGAAATCGTCTTAGAATGTTCATATCTTAAGAAGATTTTCCTTAGAATCAACCGTCTTAGTCTAAATTTACTTTATTTAAAAAAACTTATTTCTAAGACGGTTCTTTTGAAAACCATCTTAGAATGTTGACATTCTAAGACGGTTTTTTGGAAAACCATCTTAGAATGATAACATTCTAAGATGGTTTCTCCTAAGAACCGTCTTAGAAAAAAGTTTTTACATTTTTTTTACAAAAAAAACTTTTTTCTAAGACGGTTTTTGGGTAAAATCATCTTATAAGGCTTTTAAAAAAATATTCTACATGAAATCTAAGACGATTTTAGGCCCAAAACTGCCAAAATCATTTTAGATTTCATGTAGATTTTTTTAAAAGGCTTCGAATATAGTTGAATAATCATCTTTGAAAGTCTCACCTTTCAAAGACGCTTGTTACAAAGATGATTGAAAAACCGTCTTTGTTTGGGTAAAACAACCATCTTTAAAAACTGCCTTTGAAGTAGTGAAATGAACATTACAACTTAAAAGGGAGAGTTCTTACTGAAGTTGTTTCAATTTTATCTTAAGTTTTTTTTACTATACTTGCAAATATATAAATTAAGCACTATACATGCTCACGGTAGAATTCCTCACAGTAGAATTGCTAAGATATCATATGTTCCAGAACATACACTACTACAAAAGCAACTTTTAATGACGCCCAATCTACAACGGTTGTCTAAGACCCGTCTTCGTATCCAGTGCAGTGGTATTTTTGTAAATACCAGGAACTTTTCAAAGGCGGTTGTTGCGAAACCATCTTTGTAAGCTAGTTACGATGACGATTTCTGGAAAAGCCGATGTTGTCTGAATGTAATCAAAGACGGTGTAGGAAAACCGTCTTTGAATTCGAATAAAAAAAATCAAAACGACCACGTTTTGGCAGTGTCGTGGTTTTGCATTCATAAGCTTGTTTCAAAATTTTCATTTCTTCGTGCCCTAGCCTCACCTCCACCCTCACCCTCGTTCATAAAACCTCCACCACTGTAGTAGCAGGCTCCGTCACTCCCTCTGATGTCTGTGGTGGTGTCCCTTAATCCCGTGTTTAACGCCGCCACTTTGTGTTGACATCGTGAATCAGGTACGATACTGGTACTCATCCTTTTTTTTCCTTTTATAATGTGTTGGGACAGGGACGTGTAATGTGATATATGAGGGGCTCGGTGGGATTGGGGTTGTCGACGCTGAACAAAGGGGGTGGGAGGGTTAATTTTTTTTTTTTTTGCTATTATTTGATTTTTTTGGAGGGGTTCTTTTTTCTGCGTTTTAGGTATGCCTCATTTGTGGTGTAATGCATGCCGACAACCCTAAAACACTAATAGCATGCTTGATTGTGCCTTTGGGTTTTGGGGTTGCCAAAAATCACATAAAATACGTGAAATAAACCGAATGTACGTACGAGATAGAGAATTGCTTCATTATGAACACGAAAACGTATTTGATTTGTGAACACCACACGCAAAACTCCGAACACACACCAACTGTATATGTATTCAAAGCTAAAAAAACAAACCTGAAATATTGTTATCTTTTGAGAAGGTGTTTTGTTTGTCTTTAAATAAATCTACTTTTATCAGTTTATGCAGTCTGCCATCAAAAAAGGCTAGGAACAATCGTGTCTTCTTGCTTGCCCTTTGTTTTAAGGCGTTTTTAAATTCCATTTTCTACTTGTCCTTGATTTTTCGAACAATTGTAATATGTATAAATTAATTGTACCACTGACCCACCAGAACAACCTATTATCATGGAAAAATATAAAAATTTGATGCATAAGCATAACTGTGACCAGGAAGATTTTAATCAATGTTATGTGATGGGCTTTTGACTTATGAGCAGGGGCGGGCATAAGGGCATTCATTGGATTCAACGATATGTAGACCAAGGTCGTTTCAGGACTCAACTACAGAATATTAGAATTGAGTATATTGGGAAGAACTACAATTGTCAAAGGGAACAGGTAGTGTCCAAGAGCTATATAATAACATAACTCTATTCTTGGTACCAAGTTTTTTTTATTAGAAAGGATAGAAAGGGAAACAATTATATCTCTATATATTTAGAATAAATCACAGATTGATAAATATTTTGATGAATCTCAATATTTTCATATTTTCCTTCATGAATGAAAGGTAAAAACAAAGACCAAACAACACCAATAGGATTATTCCAATATAATTAGTACTTTTAAATTTGAGTGTTGCAAAATTCGTGTGAAGTATTAAAAAAGAGTTTTGCCGTCAACAGTAATGTGTATGATTTTTGTCTTATTTGAGCTTACATGATTGATTACAAGAAGTATTTATAGACATTTAAAGACACTTAATGAAGGATTTCTCCATCTCAATTAGATTTCTTCTATACACAAAAATTAAAATTTTGAACCTATAAGCACTTGTTAAAAGGAATAGAGTCTATCATACTCGGACCACTGACTTGTTAAACCAAATGTTACTAGAAAATAAATAAGACCCCTTCATTATATGTTACTAGTGTATTTTTCCTTTTCCTGTATCTTTTTTAAATACACAAAGTCCAAAGAAGTCGTCGCGTTAAGGAAGGGAAACTAGGTTCTTGTCACCTGGGACCTACCTATACACATACCACTTAATGAGTTTAATCTCATATTTGTGACATAGCACCTCTGACTCGGTGACTGTTGTGTGCTTCTGCTTCTAGTAGCTGTTGATAATTTACTGGTATTTCATTTTGTTGCAAATTTCTGTAGTTGGCCTATATTGAATATCCTATTCCAGTCCTGACCTCAATTATGGTACTTTTGTTTTCATGTTCAAAGACCAACAAAGGGATTCTTGTACCATGTGTCTCAGTTAGTGTATGCATACAGAATTCCCGTATTGAAGGTAAGCAGAACTAAACTTTAACCATGTCATTACTCATACTCTACTATAGTAAAATCTGATTATAAAATGTTCATATAACAAAATAATTTGGTCTGTTGACTCTACAGATGTTTTCTCTTGCAAATCTTTTTAGTTCTTGAGTAATTCTAATAATATAGTTTTAGTTTTATGGACAAGCATCTGTAGAGTCAAGAGAAATTACCTGTTAATAGTTGTACTGGATATGTACCTGGTATAGGTATGACAACCATTTAGGAGTATCCAGGTGTCATAAAATGTTGTTAATAGGATTAACATCAATGACATGACATGCTACAAAAGCACAGACCACTCACTGCTGATGTCCTAATATGTTTGTGATGTGCTTGTGCGTATTCAAAAATCGGGACTCTTTTTTTTCTTTTTTGCATGTGCAGCTGCAAAATTTCTTTACAATAAGCTTTTTGGTTTTTATGCTGTGAATTAAGTCTTCCCTAAATATCTGGTTCAGTTTCTCCTTATTAAATATAGAGATTTCGGTATTTGTATAGAATCTAAGATCTAAGATTCTGGGGTACGGCTTTGCCTTTGTAGTTCTCTAGTGTTGTTGGCTGGCAAGGAATGCTAGAATTTTCAAGGGAACTTGATATTTGGGACAGGGTTGTTTTTTCATATTGTTTTTGGCATGCTTTGTTACGTGACTTAGTCTCGTGGTTTCTATATTATCTTCTTCCTTTGTCGTCATTTTTTATTACGTAATGAACATCTTTTCTATAAAAAAAATCTAACTCCAAGGTTCCAACTAAACTTTGAAGTTCATGAAGTTAGCAAAAGTATTTAAAGAAGGCACAAGATTTTAATGGAGTATCAATTGGGGATCAGAAGCTGTTGTGATTTGTGCCAGGTGATTGTGGTTAGTGCATGATGAGGGTGTGGTATAATAACCTGTCCTGGTCGCGGTGGGGCTTCAAACATATCGGTTACTGGGAATTGGTTAACAGGAGGATAGGTGAGGGGAAGGTAAGCAAACTGTGAGTGATGTAGGTATGGGAAATAACTATGTCGAGGTGCTTGTGGTGTTTGAGTATTCCCTTTTCAGTTTCTCCTTTTTTTTTTTTTCACTGTCCATGTGAAATTCTCATCTGCAATGAACCCAACCCTAAGCCTGAGATTTCATGGAGATGAGAAAACAGAAATATGGATATATATTAAATACCAACCATGTGCTTGTTTTTTGTAACATTGTTAGTGTTATCCTCTGTGGAGTCAGAATGAAGTGTTTTAAGTGAAGCTGATAAACTGAGAAGAATCACTGAGTTAAGTATTAACATGGTAACTTTCTCAGCATTGATAAGAAAGGAAAATATGGCATTCAAAGCAAGTTGTGATGCACAAATGAGGATATAAGTAGACACAGGAAGGTATAGAAGCCCTATTGATTCTCCATTAAGTTATCTCCAGCTAAGAGGAACCTAATAGGAAGTAAACCACGATGAGAGTGTGAGTAGAAGAGTGCAAGGTGAGGTCAGTGGTGCCTGAATGGGTTTTGGGGTGAGGAAAGAAGAATGCGAATAAAAGGATTGGGAAGGCCACAGTTTTTACTAGTGTTGCCATCCATATACTTTCTCCACCTTGGTCAAAGGAGAATCTCCCCAGCAAGACTACACCAGATTGTCCCATCAAGAGTAAGAGGCTATGTTGATTACTACAAAAAACCACCATTTCCAACGGCTAAGATGGAAGACCGATGATGGTTCATCTTCATCACTTGTGGTTGAAACACCTACTGCAATTGATGCTTTGACATCATTATCTGCAACAATATGGCTTTGTTCTGTAATAGCCTATCATTGAACATCGTTTCTAAATAGTCACACAAGATTAGTTTGATGGTCCCTCTTTATATTTGCTAGAGAAAACACAGATTATGCAAACAAATATAATTAGCTCTTGCTTTGTGAAAATGTGGATAGAGTGAAATATTGAGCATTTAAAACTGAAAAGATGATGAATTGAAAAAAATTAAAGATGGTATATTATTACTTGTCATGTCTTTTATTTTGAACACTTTTCATTATGCTCTGCCTTGTGCACTATGAGCCTATGAAACTAGTAGATGAGGGGAAAAAGTGACCTGAATGGTATCGTGGGGAGCCTTCAATTTCTCTATCCGCCATTCAAATCTGTATAGTGAATGATGAATCACTATTGTCTGAGCATTTGCTTGGTGTAAAATAAAGTGATCCTCTAAATGTATAGGATATAAGCATAATTGGAAGAAAACTTTTCTGCTCAAATTCCAATTTTTAAATGCTAACTGAACCTTC
The DNA here is from genome assembly GCA_007407185.1 of Glycine tomentella. Lineage (NCBI taxonomy): Eukaryota > Viridiplantae > Streptophyta > Magnoliopsida > Fabales > Fabaceae > Glycine > Glycine tomentella. Next base: position 83,892 of record PYAF01004803.1, read on the forward strand.
TATGTTAATAGTTTTGAATTGTTTATTCTTTTACTTAAGCATAGAGATGTCTACATAGTTTCACATTGGAATCTTATGTTTGGATCTTTTCCCCTTTAAGGCGGCAAGGAGTAGGTTTCCAGTTGGACAGTTTCAAATTGGTATCAAATTCAAATTTAAAACATTCTAGATACAACCATCTATGACTCCACTGATCTGAGCCTTGTGGTATGTATTCCTCCCAATTCACTTTCATAGGAATCTGTAGGACAGCTAAGTAAAACTAGAACCACAAAGTGCAATTTGGTTGCAAAATGTTTTAAGATCTTTTTGTTGCAAAACCTTCGATCAAAATTATGTTCAAAAAGCGAAAGAAATATCAACACCAAGAAAACCTATAAAGTTTATAGAAAATGAAAAAGAGAAATTAATGGGTCCCAATGGAAAAATACAATGAACAGGTATTCATAGTGTGATACTAAAAAAGTAGTACTAATTTGCAAGCACTTTGTTGATATATCAGCAATGTGCTAAAATAAATCAAGTAATGATTCGAATGTAGCAATAAACAGCTTGTATAAAAATGGATTAAAACTTAGAAGTCAAGAAGAGAACTTTCAGTTTTATTCCATCTCTTTTTCTAATGTTTATGAAGAAGAAAATTGAACATTAAAGAGCAAATTAAGGAAGGAATGCAACTAATTTACTATATTATATTTAATTACTATGATATAAAACATCGCATTAATTATTAGTTTTTCACTGGAAAAAGTTACAATTTTTCTGACTCCTGGGAGAGGGTTCAAGGGAAAGTGTGATCCTCAGGCTTAATCAATAAGGCTGGCCAAAAAATGACATTTGAGCACATCTATGTTATACACAAGTAATTCAAACAATGTTGCCAGGAAATAAAAAAAACAACGGCAAAAGCTATAATTAAATTTAAAAATTCTACATGTTTAAGTATTGACTTATATGTATACTATGAGAGTAAATTTAAGCAAAAAAAAAAAAATTACATTCACAGGAGAAAAACAATAAAAACAGGCATGATATAATCACATAGAACTTTTCAACTGAAATAAGTTTGAAATATGATGGTTCTACCACTTGAGAAAAGGATATCTTTAATGTCAAAATCAATTCCAAGAACTGGCTCCATGTCCATCTGCACACATCGCAAGAAAATTTTTGCTAAAAATATACCATGACGAATGACATCAAAGCAAAAAATAAGAATTCTTCTAATTCTTATTAAGGCACATGTCACCTAGCATCTAAAGATTTTCAGAATGTGATATTTTTCATCACTGGCTGAAAATAAATGTCAAAACAACTTTTATCACCTTGGAAAATAAATTGTCATTCAATTTAAGTAACAATGTTTAACAAGAAATAGAAGAAAAATGTTAAATTTTTCGAACAAATTGTGTCATTCCTTTGTTTGAAGCTTTACATATCTATCATCCCTCTACTTTGCATAAGTTAACCATAATAAATGTTGCTTTTGGTCAAGATCCTAATTTTATTTTGAATTTTACTTTCACAACTCACAGACGCTTGAGTGATAAATAAGTCAATAAATACAAGCCCTTTTGATTTTATTAGATCCTACTGATTTCTCAGCTAATTTAGATAGGAGGGTTTGAGTTCGATTCTTCCAGTTTGTTTACTTGTAAATCCTTCTTTTAGCTTCTAATGCACTCTCTCAAGTCCTAGCAATTGAAGGTCCCTATTTCATTAATCCACTCCCCCTCTAAGTTCAAGCATTTTATATGAATCGAGGTTCTAAACAGGATTGGCAACATACAAATCCCATGTGAATATTCATAGGCATTATACTTCTTTTTATCCTATGACAAGAATGTTGGAAGAACCACACCAAAAAAGCTAGCCATTATAGTTGAAAATCACAAGGCCCTATATATCCAACATTTGAATCTCATACTTCCAATGCGCAATTTAAGTCTTATACCTTGCAATTGAATCCTAATATTCCACCACAATCTGCAGCCTTAGAGACCACATGAGTTGGCTATGTACTAGCCCTTTGACTAGTCCTAAGCAAACACTGGAATGCCAATGTCACCATCCGCACTACTTGTTTGCAGAAGAGAGACATGGTGAAAAGCTCTAAAACCAATTGATAAGAATTTTGGGAGAACAACACCACAAAAGCTAGTCATAGTAGTTAGAGAGACCAAAGCCTTATAAATCCCACACTAGCATTATATACTTCCAATGTGGTACTCAAGTCTCATTCCTTGAAATTAGATCCTAGAATCTTTAAAGGGGTCGCTTTTCCTACTAAACTTTGTTGTGTTCTTGATTTTTTATTTTATTTTTTCTTGTTCAATGTTATATTTAGTTTGGATGGTATTTCATTCTCCTCTCTCTAGCTGTATCTTACCTCTTTTCTCGTTAATGTGGTTTATTTTCCTACCCTACACAAAAAGGTATTTACATGTTTATATAACATTCCAGGGTGATAGAAGATTATACATTCAACAAACGGGGGGTAAGACTAATTAATTAAAACCTTAAATGAAGAGATTCATCTTAAGGATTCTGCAAACAAGTGTTGTGACTGAGAGTCAAAGAGACGCGGATCAGTCATCAACACTTACCAATGGTTATTGATATGTTTTAATATACCAAAAGGATTAAATTTTGTGCCTATATCCTATTAAGAAATTTATCTGAATTTCCCTTACCTCAAAATGGAGTTGTACAACTTCGTCTCGTTTCTTTTTCGAACTCGACATGGTAGCTGGTCTCAAGCTGAAATAAGAAAATGACTAAGTCACTTCAATGTAAAGTTAACACAATTGCCAGTCAAAACTTTAGAAGGATAACTAACAAAAGTTAAAATAAAAAGATTATGATGCGGATAACTAAAATAACCTGATATAACATAAAAATGAAGGAAAACAAAGTATAGTGGGACATAGAAATTCATTGCCACATCCAACTCCATCAGTGGAGAGAAAAGACACAAGATATTAAATACTTCGATTTTTAGAATCTAGTGTGTCCCACTATCCAAATACCCCAAACTACAGAAAACATACATACATAAATACATATATATATATATATATATATATATATATATATATATATATAAAGCGCCTCACTGAAGGTCATCACAGATGCAATGCACTATAAATGTACACAAGATGACAAGCTATGTTTATAATTTTAAACTAATAAATTAAAAAAACTAGAAAGGAACTAGAAGAGCTAAAAGAAAAAGAATAATAGATAACTTAATCAATATCCTCTCAAACGAGTCTCCAGATATTTCCTCATCATGAAGATTGAAACTGTTCAAATGTTGAATAAATGTGGTATACTGTATGCTAATTCCAGACTTCTCTCTAGAAAAATATGTGTATGGCCTCTCATTGTCTAAACATAATATTCTGTCCACATCATCGATGCACCTGTGTCTAATTAAAACCCGTTGTTCATCATCAACCCATGCCATTTAATATATATCCATATGTTGATTAATATGTAACTAGTAGCCGGCGACACTCTAAGCTTAGTACCTAATTCTGTCATTGTTCTTGGATGCTTGCTCTGTATAATTTAATATGTCATGGGTGAAGAACTAGTCATTATATATGTATCTGCGTAATTGTTTTGTTTAAGTTAACTTTAACTAAATGTCTGGTTATATAGTAATAGGTCTATATAATCACTAACAGCAATCATGTAGAAATTAAAGTAATGGGTCTATATAGTATTGTGTGACACCCACACCAATATATTTTATTTGAAAATGCTGCCTACAGTTGGTAATGATTGTTGTTGGTTACAGTTAGTTACTTATAACCTAAATATTTAGTACATTACCACACATGTTGAAGCCACTCATGACTACTACACTGCCCTATTTCGAAAATCCAAAGGAGATGTTATTAACATGAATCTCATGAAATCAGTGGCAGTCATTTATTTACGAAGGGGACAGCATGAAATTAAAAGAGTTACGCCCATTTTTTGTTGTGGTTGTGTCATTTGCATATAAATTCAGCACCATGTGAAACTTTGTTATTGCTATGAAAGAATGATAGATGTATATGTTTAACATTGAATTAAATAAATTTTTGTTGGTTTTAGGTCGAAATATTTGCTTTGCAATTACCATGTAAAAGCTTGTGTTAACTTTAAAAATCAATAAACACAAAGTGGTTGTTCTCGTGATCAACATCGCATTCTTCAATATTAACGATTCAATTACTAGTGACAGGTATGTCTCGTGTTTCCCAGGCTTTTGTGTGTTTTAAAATTGTGTTTATGTACAAATATTGGTTTGTCATACCTTTGATTACATTGTAAGTCAACCTTAGTTTCTCGTTCAAGCTTCAATCCAGTGATTAATACAGATAGTTTGGATTAATCGTTGAATTAAAACTTGAATTGTCCGTTTGGACAGTTTGGGATGTATTATATTTTATACATGAATCCTCCATGTGAAAGTTATGTAAGCACTACTACAAAAACCACATTTTACGACAGCCATTCTAAGTCGGTTGTCACGCAACAGTCTTAGAATGTGGGGCGGTGGCATTTACGTAATTAAAATGAAAATTTCAAAGACGGTTCATAGAGACGCCGTCTTTGATGGTTGCAAATGACAACAGTTATAGTTTAACCATCTTGATTTTGTGTTTTCAAAGACGTTTGTGTATAACCGTCTTTAAAAATGTGGAAAATAAAAAATGAAAACGGCGTCGTTTTGTGTGTTTTGTGTTTGGCTTCATAGGGTCACACAAAATGTTGTCGTGCCCTAAACTCCTCTAACGAAGTTGCCCTCTCCTTCCCTTTCCTACTGTCTCCACCCAAGATCCCTAAACCAGCTTTCCTGCCTAAGAAGCTCTCGAACCGACAGAGAAGGTCGCGTGCCTCCGTGTCACCCTTGTCCGGCACCTTTGCTCGGTCTGGCATTGTGTGGGTGCCAACATCTTTGATTGGTCACAAACAGGTATGATGGTTTAGTTTCACCCTGCTTCTCCTTTAGTTTGTCCGTTAGGGTCAGGGTTTAAACCAACAGGCTAGGGTTAGGTTTTAGGTTTAGTTTCACCCTGGTTCTCCTTTTGCAATTAATACACATGCGATATTAATATTGTTTGTAGTGAAATATTGGATTAGGTACTGGAAAGCAAGTGTAAGATTTTGTCTTCCCCATTGTTTTCATAAACAAAGGTTGTTCTTTTATAAATAATTCATTCTTTATGTTGTGAGGACATCTAAGATCAATTGCTTCAAGTTCAAAATAGGTGACATTTGTGATTATCAGAACTGAAGTTTTAGACGTACTTTTGTATGGAAATATATGTTATAGTTACTAGGGATCTTAGCTCTGTACTGATGACTTGATATGTTAATATTTTTGCATGCATTGATCTCCCTTACCTGGACTTGACACTCGCTTTATGTTAATTGCATATTTGGTACCTGAGTATGAGACTACAGTTTGTTTTTGGAGTCCCTAGAGATATATCTTCCTTAATGTCGGAAGTATCGGAATAGCATGTCTATACTTGTCCACAATTTGGTTATATATATTTTCCCAAAAGCAATATTTATTTCAACCATTATGAACTAAAGTGATCTAGACTACAGCAATGTTAGTTTAAGTTGATTCCAAACATTGAATGTTATTTAGAATCTATCTTAGAGTGCCTCAAGCATATATCTCACTTCTGGAAACCAACTCAGACATTCCTAATTTTCTGAAGCAATCAAAAGATAGATTAATAAGGTGAAATGGGATTAGGTACTTTGAAGGCAATTCTATTCCTTGCAACACAAGTGCTTGCAAAGTTGAGTCAAGCAATGTCAAATGGAGATTTGAGGTTTTCTAGAGCTGGGTTTGGTGTAGAGAAATATTCTTAAAAACCTCTAGTTGATATATATATATGGATGTCAGAGTGATCAGCTCCATGTATTAGTTTTCTTTGCTAATATTCAATTTGATTCCAATCTAGATGATCAACACTCCTCTAGCATACATATGAATAGATGTGTGCACACACACATGTTTGATGCTCCGATATGATCAACACTGTTGATCTTTGGTTAGCTAAATATAAGAACCTAATCTACATTAATTCTAATCTATAGTGAAATCGTGTCAATATTCGGGCAAGTGCATGCACATGTGTGTCATGGCCAATCTATCAAACATGTACCCACTTGATTTTAAGAAAGACTATATTAGCAACCAACACCCTTATGTTTGGACAAAACCCAACTCCTTTTCTTTTAACATCTTAAGTTTAAAGACATTAATATAATTTAAAATTTATTTATTTAAAAAACTATTTTTTTTTCAACTTCTCTCTCCTCCTTCATGCACTTTTGTTTCCCTTTACTTCCCAACCTTTGCTCCCCTCTATTTGTCCATTAAGGCTCCCAGAATTAGACCAAGAAGGCATCTTATGATGAAGATGATTGCAATTATTTAGAAAGTGTTGTGAAAAAGAAGTTGGCAGCCACATAAAGTATTGCCATACTGTATGAAATGGTTTCCATCTACGGTGAAGTCTCTCTAGGTCGATTTCATATCGGAACCATAATGTATTGCAGTGGTTTTTTTTTTTCCTTTTCTATCTGGCTTGGTTTTCTCTATGTTCTAGTTGGCCAAATTGCTTTGTTCTCTGCTACAATAGAACATACAGTAATAGGGAAAGGAAAAGTTAGGAGAGAGACAGAAATTGGTATTTTTTAATAGATGAATTTTAAAATACATTAATACCGTTGAATTTAGTTTGTTTTGAAAAATAGTTGACATCTTGGTTTAAATAAAAAAGGTGTTAGTTGCTAATACACCAAGTAGGAGAATACTAGCAGCCCCCAATTTACAATAAACATGAAGTTACTTATTAATTCTTTCTTTTCCCTACTCTTATTAGAAATAGGGCAGCGGCAGTACCTGTCCATTTGCACCAATAAAATAGTGGTCCGATGGACCTTTAGTTATGTCAAAATGTTTCAAACTGCAAATGTCATTATCACAACTTGCAGTTGCAGGAGCGTCTTCATTTCCCAAGCTACAAAGTGTCGCACTTGCTTCCAGAGTTTCAGTTTCTTTTGAAATAAGCTCATCATACCTTTCATTCTTATTGCCTAAATTATCACCATCAATTGCAATATGTCTCTGTGAAGTAGACTCATCATTAACTACAGGTGATGGATGTTCACGTTCAACTTTTATCTCCAAGGGAATAGAATCCAAGTTCCTTGAGCCTCTTGAGAATATTCCACTGGCAAGTCTAGTGACAAATCGAAATGCAGCTAGGGGAACAGAGAGAGCTGCAGTCCTACCAAAATCATTCTCCCCACTTTCTTCTGCCTCAGAAGTAACACTGCTTGAATTTTCCCTCTCAATATATCCTGCATGTCATAATATTGCATGATTAAAGAAATGGGCTAATAACTACATTTTTAGATAGCCGGTAGGATGTCTTCAAGACCTTTTGAAATGAGATTATGATCATTTTCACAATCACTTAAATTGAAATATTAAAAGCAACTTAAAAAATAAAATCTCTCTCTATATATATGTATACCGACCTCGATCTTTTATTTTGCATCTTAGAAACTTCAGACCAAAAGGACATATCTTAAAAGAGTCTAATTCAAACATCATCTAAGGCTGCGAATGGTAAAGATCCAAAACCCCAAAATTCTTAAACTATTTTAGAACAAAAAAACTGTTGAACACACCTTTAAAGGATTTTAGAAACCTCAATACCAAAAAGAGCATAGCTTTTCTATTGTCGAGATCCAATATTCAGTAGAGATATGGCCAATGGGCCTAGCTTGAATTAGATCCCATTGCTTACCCTGTGCAGTTTCCGATAACATAAAGTTACAAGTTTTCCGTTTCTGACCCAATCCAACTCGGATCGGTTGGCAAATCGAATCCCATGGGTACTTTACTAAAATAAAAAAAAGGACCCCTAAAATCATACTTTATAAGGAAGGCTAGCTTCTCGAACCAGACTAGAATCCTAAGTAAGTTGTTTGCCCAAAGACATCCTAATTTGGTGTTTGTTTCAGGGATTTTGGGTATTTTTTGTACTTTCTGCTCATAGATTGTATTCCTGGATATCCTGGGGACTCATTAGGCTAAATTACATAGGTAGATTAGAAAACAGAGGCCTTAAACTTTTCAGTTACTTGATCTTCAAGTTTGAATGCTTCCTCTATTTCAGTGAAGTATATACCTACAAACTAAGTTATGCAGATTCTTCTTTTAATCCTTTTCCTTAATATTTGTTCAATCTTCTGCAATATGTTTTGGCAACCTTAAGATTTAACTATTATTAAACATCTGAAAGCAAAATCCTAGTCTAATTGCCGAAGTTACAAAAAGTCCTGCATTACTCTTCAGAGCAACATAATGGAACCTTCCCTAATTGTAAGTATATTGAATAAAGTTCTTGTAACAGTAAAGCACATAGCAGAATATTATATTTTAGTCACCCAGATGTTTATAAGACCCATTATGTCCTAGTCCTAAAAATTTTAGAACTTTTAAATTTCCACCAGGCATTAAAATACTTGAAGCAGTTCTTCAGTTTCCATTGACTGAAATAACATGCAATATATATATATATATATATATATATATGTGTGTGTGTGTGTGTATCTGTGTGTGTTTGTGTGTGTAAAGACAGAGAGAGAACAGGAAGAAATAACATAAAAATGAGAAAATGAATATACAAAATCAGCATACCGTTGATAGTTGAATAAATATACATTTTTGTAAGTATTTAATTAAAATAACACTTCATAAAAAGGATAGCATCAAGATAGATATCTTGCAAAGGATAATAACATTCATTGTGTTGCTTTTTTTGTTGGTTTAGATTGGTCCGCACCAGTTCATGTAAGCAACCGAGACCGCATTTTCACTGAAAGATTGAAGTTTTGAGAAGTGAATGACAAGGTGAGTGTCTCTTTTACTATAAGATCCATACTCTTGTATGTGTTACTATGTTTAACAATTGTTAAATTACAGTTGCTTCTTACCATTTTGATAGTTCTACAAATTACTTTGTTTGTCCTAGTTGTTTGTGTAATTGCTATATGTTTTATATGTGTGTCAGCAATCTTATTAAATAATAATCAATGGGTAGTTGTCTTTGTACTAATTATTTGCCATTTTCTTTGTTATGGAATCTTTCATGCTAGTTAATTGAACATTTCATTGCATTTTCGCCCATTGCAGTTGATTGTAAACAAAGTTCTATTGCTTGGCTCTGCTACTTAGACAATTATTGGCAGACCTATAGTACCAGATGTAGCTGTTCATGCTGTTGTTGAGGAGCATGTAAGTGTAGAACTTCCCATTTAAATTGTGTAGTATCAACTTTTTTTTTATTTTTATGATAGTCGTAGGAATAGAATACGCTTGGATAGAATTATCTGCTGTCTCAGTCTTTACTCTTCCATTCAAGGCTTTTTTTATGGTGGGAGTTGCAATGTTGCATATATGTTCCATTTAGTTTATAAGTACTCTGAGAATTGGAGTTGACTAAGCTTTTATTCTCGTGTTTGGCATGAGTAAAGAACTGAGGGATAATTATTGAAATTTAGTTTATAAGTATTAACAACTTAAAACTATTATCAGTATTGTTTTCAATAGAGCTTGGGTGGGATATGTCTTTGGGGGTGATGGATACAATAGGGACAGTGTTGGTATTAGAAATAAGGTTGCGTGCTTCCCTACTTCACTGTGATTATCTGGATAGCATCATTATGTTGACGAATGAATTTTGTATATATATATATATATATATATATATATATATATATATATATATATAT
>PYAF01004804.1:30786-57353 GCA_007407185.1 Glycine tomentella
TAGTTAACTCACAAATAATTCTTAAAAATACTCTTCTTTAAGAATAACTAACAAAAACACATTCTCATTTAAATGATTATTTAAATTTATATCATAAGAGTATATTTTATTGAAATAGAAATCAATTTCTTAGTGGTTAAAAATTAGCAACTAAGCTTAGTAAGAAAAACTAAAATTATGAACTAAATTTAAATTTAACAACTAAGAATAATAAGACATTAAGTAATCAATTAAAATAAAAGTAAAATATTTCTTAAAAATCACATTAATATATAAAATTTAATTTTAATCACATTTAAATATAAATGACATGAGAGAGAAAGGATGATGCATTAAATATAGTAATAATAATAATAATATTAATGATAGAATCAAGAATAAGACAAATGTCTAAATTCTATTGGTCATTAAAGATATGAGATTATCTAACCCATAGTTGAAAAATTTGGTTCAGCCTGGATGATCGGATCAGTTCAACCGGGACCCGGTGACATAAATGGGCCAGTTTGGTTATTAGACCAGCTATGCATTTGACTCAGGATGACCCAATCAAACCCGACTTGCTTTGAGTAAACCCAGCAACCCGAATAGTGTTTGAAACCTGGATAGGGTTTTTCATGTTAAAAAAAATGCTCAAAAATGACGTCGTTTTGAATCAACCCTAAAAAACCTCAGTCACACTTCTCTTCACGTTCATCGTCACTCTCGACCCTTCTCTTCATCTTCACGTTCATCGTCGCGCCATCGCACACCACCGCAAATCATCGCGCCACTGCACTGCAAGCTCGTCGGCCGTCGCACAAAGCTCGTTGCGCCACTGGACTAGTTCTGCGACTTGCCGGCTACCGCCACATCTGTGTCCCATTTTTGGTGAGTTTTCTTAACTTGACGTGGTGTGCATAAGGCAACCAAAGGTTATAGTTTAGGTATCGTAAGCCCAATTCCTTCTACGAAATGATATAGCTGAAGTGTCTCTGTGATTATGTTTTGCAAGTATTCCAGCTTTGCTATGTCTTGTTCGTTTAACAGTTGATCTTGCCCCACATAAGTGTCGATCTCAACCTTAGTCTTATGAATTGCTTTTAGATGATTCAAGAGAAGTGACAATGCCCATTCCATTGCAGTAGCTGAAGTTTTAGACCTAGCCACGAGCATGACCTGATCCACAATTTTTGACAAGTTATAAATTAAGGCTTGATTATTTTGTTAAAAATAATCTAGTACATAATTTGGTATATTACATATTATTTTTCATGTATGAATTCGTTTACCTCAAGGAATTCTTGCATAAATATAATGTGTTTGAGGGAAGTATTACTGATTTGCAAGGTCACATATATCTTTGTTATAACTAGTGCAAATTATAAATAAAGGTATGGATTGCATTCGGGTTTATATAGGACAATGAAAGTTTTAGGATTTAATTGGTTGCATTTGGGATTTTTTTTGGTTAATTCATGGTGAAAATTAATGTAATCAGTTCATGGCTATTATTAATGTTATTGGCATAACTTATTTATTTTATTTTGTTATGTAATCTCTTCTATACTTTGAGAAAAGTAAAAAAAATATATCATGTTTTTCACTCCCGACTCCTAGCTAGTTTCAATTTTTGCATTTTCTGTAAGTGGTTGACGATGGATGACAGAGGAAAATTTTGATATTTTGACGGAAGAAATATAGTATCATAGTAATGCCATTAGTAGAAAATAGGAAGTAGCAAACCTTGTCACATAGGTAATTGACTTTTGTTTAGGAAAAAAAAAGTTCAAATTCATCCTGGTTTGGTAATTCAATCAAATTTGAGTTTTTGCTTGACCGTAAACAAATCTTAGCTTAAAATATCAAAAACAAGGTAAAAGAAAAGGCTATTAATAGATCAGATCAGATCAGATTTGTTAGTTTAATTTTGAAGTTATTCAATTTATTAAAACTTGAACTTACATAAATCGTTGTAATGCATTATTCTTGATGAGACAACATACATGTGGAAGAGATGTTGCAAGACCTTTGTGCTGCTCACTGCATTAATTTGATGTTACAAGACTTCGAGAAATTTGAGGAAGTAAGTGAGATTGTTTCACATGCCTAAAAAATTAATAAGTATATATATATAATTATTGTAATGCATTATTCTTGATGAGACAATAGGTGGAAGAGATATATCCCGTCCAGCTCCAACTCGGTTTGTAACTAATTTCATTGCCTTGCAAAGCATATTGGCCTAGAAGGAAGCATTGAGGGCTTTGGTGACATCTAGGGATTGGACAGGCTCAACTTATGCCAAAGATTCCAAGGAAAAACAATTGTGGAACAAATCTTGGACTTTGGTATTTGGAAACAGTGTGCTAATATTGTGAAGCTTACAGAGCCATTAGTTCGTGTGTTATTTGGAGGAGATGATTATGAGTTTTTAGAGAAATAAGAGGAAAGTGGAGCCTTATTTGGAGGTCCTTGATAGGCGTTGGGATTCATAGCTTCACAAAGACCTACATGCAACTGGTTATTGGTTAAATCCAACTTGTAGATTTAATGCTAAAGAATTTGAGAGGCATAGGAACATACAATCTGACATTTTAGAACTCATTGATAGGTATACACATGGAGATCTTGAGTTGAAAGATAAATTAAATGAAGACATAAGGATATATAAAATTTTTGAAGGAGATTTTGCAAGACGAGCTACAATACGTGAACATAACACAGTCATGCCAGGTAAATTTAGTGTTTGATACTCTGATAACATTATTGATTTGTGATTTATTTTAGCGAGTCATCATATATTCATTATATTTGATTTATTTCTTTATATGTTTTATTCTAGATCAATGGTGGTATTGTTATGGATGTAGTGTTCCACAATTGCAAAAATTGACTATTCATGTTTTAAGCCAAACTTGAAGGGCTTCGGGTTGTGAAAGAAATTGGAGTGTATTTGAACATATCCATTCAAAAAGAAGGAATATGCTAGACCATCAAAAGCTTAATGACCTTATTTATGTTCGTTATGACTTGAGGTTACAACAAAATTATTATTATATTGATTATGCTTTGATTGTTTACCTATTTTGCTTGAATTTTTTATTGTTAATATATGAGAATTTTGATCAATTTAGGAATCGACTAAGGCAGCAAAATTATGACCTAATTAATTTCGAAACCCTTGATGACCATTCTAATTGGATGTTGGAGGAGTCACCATCATTCTTAACTCGTGAAGAGGTGGAGGCTTTACGTAATGATCTTGCAAACATGTCCATTCAATCAACTTCAGATATGTTTCTTAATAATATTAGTATGTATTAGGTATCACTTATGTACTTATGTTAACTGCTAATTTGAATCTATAATGATGTTGCCATAGATAAATTAAATCTAGATGAAAATGAGGATGATGATGTGCCACAACCACCAGACAACACCATGGAAGATATTAATCCAAATGAAAACAATATTGGTGAAAAGTCTCATTCTTTTGATGGAGAAGGATTATCTGAAGTTGATCCAAAAATATTGGCTCCTTGGATATAAATTATGGATGTTGTCATGTGATGCTATTTGTGTTTTCATTTCAAAACTTATTCATGGACTTGTGCTATCAACTTTAATACTTCGATTGTTATTTTGGATTTTGGAGTATGAATGAACTTTTCTTTATCAAATAATGTTAGTTGTATACTTATAATATATATATATATATATATATAATTTTAAATTTTTTAATATATACCAAGTCAAACCGGATTAATTACTGGCCCACTGACTGAACCACTAACCCACTAACTCGATCTGATCAATGACTGAACAGGGTTTCTTAACATTGATCTAGCCCATTTTTTCAGCTTGGGTCAGACAAATCCTTTTTCGTTTTGTTCGTTTGTAGAGAAAAATGATGGAAAAGGTAAAAAAAATGAAAAATAAAATAATGTCACACACACTTTCACATTCTATTTTGATTACAAAAATATGTCAATTAATTTTTATTTTATTTCTTTCCATTCTACCGAACAGAGAGAAAAAGAGAAAATTGAAGAGAATAAACATAAGAGAAAAAAAGAGAAATAGGTAAAAAAAAAAAAGATAGAAAAAGAAGTGATTTGGTTGAGGTGAAATAGAAGAGAAATATTTGAATTAATGTTTTTCTTGGTGGAATTCTTAAAGTTTGTCAGTAGGTAAGAAAAGTAAAGAAAAAAGAGAAATTGATTTCTTTTTTTAGAAGTAACATGTACAACAATTTATACAATATTATATCTTGTATTTATCTATCTTCCTCATTTTATCATTTATTATATTTCAAATTCAAATTTATCTTCATTTTATCTATTTCTTTTTCAATTGTATATTTTGTTGTACAATTTGTAGCACAAGTATATTTTGTTTCTTTTTTGTTAGGAGAAAAGAAAGGAAAAAACACAAAAACTGAAAAAACAAAAACTAGTGCCTTCATGGGAAGAGAGTCCCCAAGGCATCCTCTCGCAAGCTAGGACCTAAAGCCATTGGGACTTCATGAATTAATGTCAAAGAAAATTATTAAACCCGATATGATCATTGACCCAATCGAGGTAGTGGGTCAGTGGTCCAACCGATGGGCCAGTAATTGACTCGGTTTGACCCGGTATATATTAAAAATTTAAAATTATATATGTATCTATTATATATATAAGTATATAACTAACATTATTTGAGTAAGAAAAGTTCATTCATATTCCAAAATTCAAAATTACTATTGATAATAATCCAAATTTTTTAAATAAAATAAAAATAAAAATACAAAAGAATCCCCAAAAAACAAAAAAGTGAACCCAGCCGAGCCACATTGGTTTGACCGACCGGGTTTGACCGAGTCAACTGCATAACCGATCCAATAGTAAAATTGGACCGGTTATGCTACCAGGTCCTAATCCAATCGGTCTGACCGGCTGGGCCGGGCCGGTTTTAATAACTATGTGTTAAAGGATCTCTACTCTCAGACCTATTTTAGCTAGATCATCCACACTTTGATTTGCCTCGTGGGAAACATATTGCATAATGCAATTCCAATCTCTCTCCATGAGCCTTTTAATAGGGATGATGACATTACTATAACGGTGGTGAGCTGCCACAGGGCTCTTAACTAGCTTCATTATCAAAGCAGAATTAGAATATACCCACACATTCATGTGCCCTAACTCCCGTCACAACTGTAATCCATGCAATAAGGCCATTAACTCCACAAGCATGATTTTAATTGTATCAACGCTACCAATATAGAAATCCAACAACATCTTCCCTTTATAGTCCCTCCATAAAAGCCTCCATATTCTGCTACCTTAGGATCCCCAAGGACGCCGCCATGAACATTCATGGCAACCTCATCAACTAGGGGATGCATCTAGGAGATTAAAAGCTGACTTGAGGGCTTGGGAGTGTTCATGCCAAAAGCCTGAGTAATGCACTACTGCTGTAGGGCCCTAACCTTTGTATTAAGCTCCATATATACACAAGAGTTCTTTATTCTCAAATATGAGTGAGTTGTGAGCAAGCCACACATTCTATATATGTAGCTTCTTAACTGCCCATGGCTCTAACCACAAGTCCTTTTCTCCATTTCTAACTTTGAATTTAAAATCGTCTTCTAAGACTTTGAGAGCCTTAAGAATAGAGTTCAAAATTGAGGAACCATGAGTCCTTCTGCCTTTAAATAACCATCCTTCAAATAGATGCTAGCCACCAACTACACTCACAATTTCCTTGAGGGATACAACAAATCTGAGATGAGTTGCCTAAAAAGGTCGTGTTGTGATCCCTTGCCCTTCTAGTCCCCATCCCTCCAAGCTTCCTTGGTTTGGTGATTTTATCCCACCTAACCATATGCAATTTTTTGCCCTCCGAACCTCTCCAAATAAAAGACCTAATAGTTTTATCAACAAAGCCACAAATATATTGGGATACCACTAAATCTGCTTGCCATACGATGGCAAAGAAGCAATAATCGTGTAGGCCAAAGTTACCCAACCTGGTTTGTTGATTAAAAGAGCTTTTCAATATGATAATTTGCCATTGGCTGTAATAACCATGGAAAATGCAAAAATTTAAATTTACTATATTCCGTCACAAAAAGCATTAACGACGGAATTAGCGACGAATTTTGTGACGGCCACTTACTGCGCCATTACTCTAGAAAGCCATTTTCACTGGAATCTAGCGCGATTAGTGCCAAAGTGGCGCAAGTAGCAGCGCTGGTAGCGCCATTAGCGGCGTCGATAGCGTGGGAGGCACGATAGAGGCTAATTTTCTCTGTAATCTTGCGCCAATAGCGTTAGAATGGCGCCGTTAGCGCCAAGACGCGGACTGGGGGTCTATAAAAGCCCATTTTCGCGTTTTGGCCAGCAAAAAACTCACTTTTCTGCTTTCTTGAATGTTTTCCTCCATTGATAAGCCTTGGAAGCTTCATACCAACTCATTCATTGACCAAAACACTTCACACCCAACATGAAACTTGAAGGAAATCATCCAATGAGTTAGATTCCAACCTCAATTTTCCTTAAAAACCATCAAACGGAGAGATCGTTTTCTCTAGAGAATTTCACCAAACTTGAGTTTGACGGGAAAGGAGGCGATTTACGAACACCCAAGCTTGGAGAAGTTTTCCTCTAGCCTTCCTTATCATTTTAAAGGTAAGAAACACAAATTCTGCCGATTATTTAAGAATTTGTTCTTGAGGTGAATAGTGACCCATTTGAGATAGAGTTGAAATTAGGCTTGGGTCCTTTGGAAAAGTATGCTTAGGAGGTTGTTGTGATGAAGGTTTAGCCTTGAAATATTAAATTTATGGACCTTGGAATTTGGTATGAGAAATGTATGTGCAGGGAGAATGTGGATTGAATTGATGATGTTATGGTATGTATGAACATTAGAGCTTGCACATGATGTGTTTAAAAGTTTATATAAACGATGAAAATGTTTTGGAGTAACCGGTTTAGCTAACTTGAAAATCGTTGATATGTGACTTGAATAGAGTTTTGAACTCTTTGAATTGGCTTATGTCGAGTCTTTCGAAAACTCTAGTCCTTGGTTAGGCCGAGATAGATCCTGTTGAGGGTCTGTGAGTCGCCTATTAGGTGGTTAGTTCTGATAACTTTAAGATAGAGGACAAAGAGGTTTAAATGAAAATGAATAGTATTTCTTTTCATTATAACGGTTGAGAACCGTTATTGATTGTTTATATGCCTTTATGTAGGGCGTGATACTGAGATTACTAGTGGTTGTGACCACGAGGCCATGAGAACCGGTGTAGCGCTGAAAGCAGGTAAGCTCTTTGTTTTTGGAAGTGTTTCCCATTGACTGTGTTCCACCTTACTCCGAGGGAGTGATGATTATTGTATGTCATGATGCATGTGTATTAAAATTGTGTGTTACTGCTTTGATTGAGGACATGTATATGATATATGATATACACTGTGATGATATGTTGTATGATTGATGAGAATCTCTGGCCAGTAGAATAAATTACTTATGGAATTCCTTTGGAAATGTGCCCTTAAGTGGATGATTTTTCCTTGGAAGTGCCATACGTGTTCAAGTAAGTCTTGAGAGAATGTGTCCTTTAGTGGATGATTTTTCTCGGGCATTGACATAAAGTCCTGAGGGAATGTGTCCTTCAGTGGATGATCTTCCTCAGGCAATGTGCGTAGAGTCCTAAGAGAATATGCCCTTAATTGGATGATCTTTCTCAGGCAATGATGCGGAAAGTCCTGAGAGAATGTGCCCTTCAGTGGATGATCTTTCTCAGGCAATGTTATATGTGTATATATTTGTTATATCTGTGTTACATTCCTGATGTTAGAAGCGCCCAACGAAATGACACCTGTGTTGTGATATACATGTGATATGGTTTATGAGTGCCGTGATGGCTGGATTGTGTGTAATGCCAATTTTAATGCTATGTGCCATGAAAGTGAACCAGGGGGAGGAGAGACCTCTAAGAACCCTGAGTTTAGTGAGATTTGTATCTCACGCCGTGTGTGGGGTTATGTTTTCAAGTGATGCTCAACGAGCGGATGATGGATCCCAGGGCAAAAGGCCCGAGCTCTGATATGGTTCTGTGTGAACCTTAGGCGTATATTTTGAGAGCATGTTGGCTCATTTATTTTGTTATCCCTGTATTTGTACCCCTGAGGGGAGGATGCATAGTTAGTGTGTATTTTGTATATGTTATATATTTGAGAGATATTGATGTAAGCTGAGAGGACAGGGTATATGATACCTTATTTTGTACAGCCATTGTTGAGATACTTTTTCTAAGTTATATGGCTTATTTTGGTCCTCTGATTATATGATGTGTGTAATTACCATACATAATGTAAAGATGTTATTGTTGATGACGTATGATGACATCATTTTGTTTATCGCTTCCGAATTGATTAGTCTTAATTACTTGCAGCGCTTAACGACCATAAATGAATGATATTGAACCGGATGCATACGGGACGTTACATTGACTCTCTCAATCAGCTCTAAGAAGTCCATTCTCTTGACTTTTCCATCATATAACCTAAAGCCCAAATATTTATCCAATCTATTTGGGAAGATAATCTACACCACTTTCTCAATCTCCATCTTATGCATCCTAACAATAACAAAAGAGGCTAAAATCCTTGATTTATCAAGGCTGACTTTTATCTCGGATAAAGAGCAACATGCTGCCAGAACGTTGGTTACATTCCGTGCTTAAACAAGATCAGCTTTGGTAATAAAAACACATTATTTGTGAAAAAAATGAGATAGGGCAGGTCCATTCCTAGTTATCTGTAATGGTTTCCACCTCCCCTCAGTCACATCCTGATGAATCCTTGCTCTCAATCACTCTATATAGAGGATAAACATGTAGGGGAAAGAGGATCCCCTTGCCTAAGCCCTCTCACCGTACTGAAATATTTAGTTTTGCTACCATTCCAGAGAAAAGATGCCACTCAATATCAATGAAATAATAACTTCAGGAAATTCATGGAGCCTCAGCGTTCGCTTCAAAAAAATTTCAATCCACCTGTCATAAGTTTTCTCAAGTTCCAACTTCAAAATTAAACCCCTATGCTTCTTTTTGCTCTTTCGTATATGGTGCACCACCTCTTGAAGAACCATAACATTGTCTTTGGTGCTCTTCCCTTGAATAAAACTTCTCCAAAGAGGGCTAACTACATCTTGTAAAAATGGTGGTAACCTATTTACTAACAGTTTGGAGATGATTTTATAAACAAGATTGCAAAGACTTATATGTCAAAATTCCTTAAAGCTAGATGGGAAGTTGATCGATCTGGACCAGAAAAGGGATGAAGAAGAGTGTTTTATTGAATTTGGAGAATACCTCTAGCAGTTACAATGTGATTTCGAGGATCACAACCTCCTATTACATTTCAGGTGCCTTTTCTCAACCACTAACCCATTATTTATGTCTTCTTCTAACCCCACATTTAGTTATAACTAACTAACAATTAGTTATAACTAACTGAACTAACTGTTATTTGCTAAATGAACCCTCCTATTATACATGTTGCCTCACCTTCTACTTCTATCAATACCCCCCCTTTCAAGACTGACCTTGTCCCCAAGGTCCAATTAAGGGAAAACAACCTGATATCCTCAACAAGTTCCCAACTATCTTCATAATGTGATAAGCCCTACCACTTGATGAACATTTCTTGTCTGCCAATATCTAAAATCCTAGTCTGCATGACCTTCTCTGGCTGAACTTGGAGCTCCCAATTCTCATTCAGAGCCAAAGGAAGTGGTTGTGGAGAACAATTGGGCTTAATAGCCTTCTTGAGTAGTGATACATGGAACACTGTATGTATCTTGCTTTCTGTTGGCAATTCTAGCTTATAAGCAACTTCCCTTATTTTTTGCAGCACCTTATAGGGTCCATAAAAACTAGGACTCAATTTTTCATTTGGCTTCTTAGCTAAAGATTTCATTCTATATGGCTTTAACTTCAGAAAAACCCAATCATCTACCTGCAGAACCAACTCCCTCCTATGCTTATTAGCGTATCTTTTCATCTGATCCCGAGCTTTTAACAAATTGCTCCTTAAATGTTGCAACACTCATCTTTATCCTTACTTAGCTGATTAACTTCTTCTAATTTAGAAGGAATATCAACTCCCTTAATCAACAAGGGTGGATCTTGTCTATACAAGACTTTAAAAGGGGACATTTTGGCAGAAATAATAAAGTTAGTATTAAACCAAAATTCAGCCCAAGCCAAGTGTTTGGGCCATTGTTTTGGTTTGGACCCATATAAGCACCCCATATATGCTTCCAAGCATCTATTAGTCACTTCAGTCTGCCCATCTGTTTGTGGATGATAAACAATGCTCATTTTTAATTGAGTGTATGCCCTTCTGAACATTTCCTTCCAAAAAGGACTCATGAATAATCTGTCTTTATCAGAAACAATGGAAGCTAGAACACCATGCAGCTTTACCATTTCTTTGATGAATAACTCAACAATTGATGACTATGAAGACATGAATGCTTGGATTGGATCATTTCCAGAGGCCAATTTTAATATACCAGTGATAGATAGTAGAACTTACAGATAAAAGGTGGGAAATATAAAGAAGATGGTAATGAATAACGTCACGATCCGTATTGGAAGGATAAGTTGAGGAGGATTCGCTACAAAGGAAAGCTTCCTTGCTAAGAATCAATTTGGGTTCAGCCAAGAGCTAAGAACTAAGAAGAGGCTAAGCTCTCAATTCAAACAAATGCTTAATTTTATTCAATCAAAAGTTATTCAAAAATAGCAATGTTTGAGTACTTATAGAGTTAAGCCTCTAATAAAACCTCTAAAAACACATAGTTTGGGCCTATTTAGGTCCACATTAAGGCTCATTACGCATATAAGAAATTACTAAATTACGACAATACAAAAATTACAAAACTAGGAAAATTATGAAAGTTACAAAAGGAATTCTGCTAAGCGCAATATTCGCGCTAAGTGAGCTCTCCTACAATCTTCAAGGTGTTCCAAAGCTCATTGCGTCTTCCTCTATCCTTACCCTTGTTAAATAGTCAAGTCATGATTCTCTTGGTCATCTCTTTTTGTAGAAGCTTGGTTTTGGACATTGTCATTGGAACTTTCAATTCATGGAGTGTTTCTAGAACTTCATGCTCTTTGGATAGTCATCTATCATCCCCTCCTTCTTGAAAGGAATTCTTCATCGGATTTGCATTCAAAACACCTATATCATAAGAAGAAAGATCAGTGACAGTAAAACTAGAACTCACCCCAAACTCACTTGGCAAGTCAATCATGTAGGCATTGTCATTAATCCTCTCAAGGATCTTAAAAGAACCATCACCCCTAGGTTGGAGTTTAGATTTCCTTTTGAAAAGAAACCTATCCTGCCTTAGATGTACCTAAACCCAATCTTCGGGATCAAATATCATGGTCTTTCTCCCCTTGTTGGCATGTCATGCAATTGCTCCATCTTCCGTTTAATTTGATTTCGCACCCTTCCATGGAGATTCCTAACAAAAGTGGCTCTAGAAAGCCCATTCTTACTCAAAATAAAATAATCATTAGGTAAAGAGGTTAAATTAACAGGGAATAATGGGTTAAGACCATAAATGACCTCAAAAGGAGAAAAAGAAGTGGTAGAGTTGGTTACCCTATCATCAAGTTTAGGATTAGGATGTCAATACCTTACAGTGATGTTGTTGATGGGTCTACAATCCGTGCACATCCTCCACATGCTATCTTTTTAGGGGACTAGGATGACCGGCATTGTACATGGGCTCAAGCTTTTCTTCATCCATCCTTTTTGCATCAACTCTTCAACCTATTTTTGAATCTCCTTTGTCTCTTCCGGATTACTCCTATAGACAGCCCTATTAGGAAGTGAAGCTCTTGGAACAAGATCAATTTGATTCTCAGTTCCTTTTAAAGGAGGCAAGCCATGGGGCATGTCTTGTGGAAAGACATCCTCAAACTTCTTTAAAAGTGTATCAAAACCTTGAGGAAACTCAAGGGCACTAGAAGATAAGCATATATAATTTGGAATGAGTAAATACATTTGTTGTCTAGTTAGCATCACTCTTTTTACCTCCTTATGTTTAATGAACACTTTTCACTCTTTCTTTCTATTTTCGTTTGTTCTTTATTTTCACTCTTTTTGCCATCTTTTTCTTTTCGACTTTTCTCTTTCAAAAGACTCTTTTCTTCTTTGATTTTCTTTTCTTTTTCTCTTTTCGATCTCACTTTTATTTGATCCTCACACACCTCACTTGGAGACAAATGTGAGAGAACTACTTTTTTACCTTTATGTAAGAAAGAATATCGATTGGTTACCCCATTGTAGATAACATCTCGATCATATTGACACGGTCTACCAAGCAAAACATGACCAGCTTCCATGGGAACCATATCACAAAGCACTTCATCAACATATTTTCCAATGGAGAATGTAAGCAACACTTGCTTATCTAACAACCAACTTACCATTGTCACTCAACCATTGCAATTTATAAGGCTTAGGATGAGGGGTGGTTTTTAAACCAAACATCTCCACTAATCTAGTGCTTGCAACATTGATACAACTTCCTCCATCAATGATAAGAGAACAAACCTTTCCATTCACCAAGCATCTAGAATAAAAAATGTTTTCTCTTTGTGTATCATCTTGATCTTTGCACAAGTTTCACATGAGTCTTCTTACCATCAAAAGATCTCCCTCTTCCGGTTGAAGAACACCATCATCCTCCCCGTCACTAGAGGAACTATAAGAGCTTTCAAATGACTCATTATTCACCTCTTCATTATCCAACACAATCATGGTCCCTTTGTTTGGACATTGGCATGCAATATGACCCTTACCCAAACACTTAAAACATTTAATTGAACTAGATTTATTGGAAGGGGGATGAGGGAGAAGTAGGATTACCTCTTGAAGACTTCTTTTCAATATGTTGTAAAGAAGAACCCTCATTCTTGGAAGTGTCCTTATCCTTCCAAGATGAATAACCATACGAAGACTTCTTGTAGACTTGTTTTCTCTTCAATTATTGCTCCACTTTCACAGTCCTATATATAAGTTCATCCAGGATGTTGTAGCTTTGAAGTTCTACAACATCTTGAATGTCCCTATTCAAACCATTCAAAAATCTAGCTATTGTAGCCTCAGTATTCTCTTCAATGTTTGCTCTCATCAAAGAAATCTCCATCTCTTTATAATAATCATCAACACCTTTACTTCCTTGATAGAGTCTTTGTAATTTATTATGCAAATCCCTTATATATTGAGGTGGAACAAATGTATCCCTTATGATTCCTTTCATTATCAACCATGTGTCCGGTCGATGTCTTCTCAATCTTTCTTTCTCCATTTGCACTTGATTCCACCACGCCATGGCATATCCCTCAAATTCTAAGCTAGCCAACTTCATTTTCTTTTGTTCACTAAAATTGTGACAATCGAAAACTTGGTCGACTTTCATCTCCCAATCAAGGTAAGCCTCTAGGTCATAAGTACCTAGGAACTTGGGCAGTTTGACCTTCACATCGTCCATGCCATCCCTATTCCTCCGATGTCTATGTCTTCTATCATCTTCATAGTCATCATCACTCCCTTGAGAAGAATGAGGTGACCTATGATGTCTCCTTCTCTCCATGTCTTGCATTCTCCCACTCAGCTCTTGAGTGCTTCTTTGTATCTCAACAAATTTGTCTCCCATCCTCCTTTCAACATTTCTTTGCAACTTATCCAATTGCTTAGCCAATGAAGCCAATAGCTTAGTGGTTCTAGGGAAGGTGGATCACTATCACTTTCAGACACCATTGTTGCAAGAAAATGTTAGTAAAACAAATAAATATTGGATCTTACCACTCACTAAGTAATTACACTCTTCAACGCTCGTGTTTCACACTTGTAAGACTTTTTCTATAAGGTTCACTCTTGTCTTTTTCCACTCATTAACTATTCTCCAGTCATTGAAATCAACCAAAGATTTCAATTCAAGGAATAGACAAAGTGAAAGATGAAATAAATCTAAACTCAACTTAAGAGGTCGAGGAAGAAAGAAAACTCTAAGACAAAGCCTTGAAAATTTAGAAGACAAATAATTAAAGCAAAAAAAAAAGTACAACTCAAAAGGAATGCAAAAAAAGACAATTAGAAAAAACAAAATATGACTAAGTATAAACCACTGTAATTATGCAAAAAGAAAATACTAGAAAGTAATAATAAGAATACACCAAAAGAAGTTGTAAAATTTGGACTATAAATTTTTTTCGTTTTTTTATATCTGGGTCCTCATATTTTTGATATTTTTATTTTGACCCTAAAATATTTTTGAATATTTTCTCTTTAGTCCTTCGTATTTTGCCTTTTGGTATTAGGAACCTTTGAATATCTTTTGAAGACAAAAGATAGGATAATTCAAAAACATAGGATAAGATAGGATAATTCAACAAAAAGATAGGATAAGATATGATAATTCGCCAAAAAGATAGGATAAGATAGGATAATTCAACAAAAAGATTTCAAATCCGATTTTTTTTCCGTTTGTTTTGGAAAGAAAAAAATTAAATAAAGAAAACGAAAATTGCTCTCTAGATTCTAGCTCTGATTACCACATGATGACTACCAAGACATGAATGCTTGGATTTGATCGTTTCCAGAGGCCAATTTTAAGATACCAATGACAGACAATAGAACTTACAGATAAAAGGTGGGAAAGATAAAAAAGATAGTAATGAATAACGATACGATCCGTATTGAACAATAAGTTGAGGAGGATTCGCCACAAAAGAAAGCTTCCTTGATAAGAATCAATTTGGGTTTAGCCAAGAACCAAGAAGAGACTAAGCTCTCAATTCAAGCAAATGCTTAATTTTATTCAATCAAAAGTTATTTAGAAATAGTAATGTCTAAGTACTTATAGAGTTAAGCCTCTAATAAAACCTAAAAACACATAGTTTGGGCCTATTTAAATCCACAGTAAGGCCCATTACAAAAATAAGAAATTACTAAATTACAACAATATGAAAATTACAAAAACTAGAAAAATTATGAAAGTTACAAAAGGAATTCCGCTAAGCGAGATATTCGCGCTAAGCGAGCTTTCCTACAATTTTCAAGGTGCTCCAAAGCTCCTTGTGTCTTCCTCTATCTTACCCATGTTAAATTGTCTAACCATGATTTTCTTGGTCACCTCGTTTTGTAAAAGCTTGGTTTTGGACATCGTCATTGGAACTTTCAATTCATGAAGTACTTCTAGAACTTCATGCTCTTTGGATAGTCCTCTATCAACAACCTCCTTAGTTGTATAGGGGTAACTTAAAGCAAAAAAATGAGTATATTTAGTTAGCCTATCAACCACCACCAGTATAGTATCCTTACCTTGAGCCTTTGGTAGACCTCCAATAAAATCCATGGAAATATCAATCCACACTTTAGTTGGAATAGGTAAAGGTTGAAGTAACCCTGCCGATGCTAAAGTGTTGGCTTTATTCCTCTAACATACCTCACAGCCAGCTACATAGTCCCTTATAGATTTCTTCATTCCTTTCCAAAATACCACATTAGCTACTCTTTTAAAAGTTCTAAAATATCCAGAATATCCTTCCAAAGGGGAGTCATGTAGAAATCTTTTAACAATAAAGGGATTCTAGAGAAACTTTTGGATAAAACCAATCTATCATTATAATACAATTTACCTCCATGAATGGAATACCCTGATTTCTTTGCCGTCTTAGTCAAAATTCCCTGATAAATCTCGTACAGTTGAGGTGTATTTCTTCCTCCCAATCACCCCATTCTTCCTCTTGCACCCTTGAAATAGCATAGAAGACAAACTGACTGGATAATGCATCAACCACTATGATCTCCTTCCCTAGCCTATATTGAATATCAAAGTTATATCCAATCAGCTTAGTGGCCCACTTAAATTGTTTCTCACTCAATAATCTCTGCTCATTCAAAAATTTTAAACTTTTTTTTATCAGTTCTAATAATAAATTTCATACCCAACAAATAATATCACCACTTTTTTACTACTAATACCACATCCATTAATTCCCTCTCATAAACTGATTTCAACTTACCCCTTTCTAAGAGTGTCTTACTCCAAAAGGCTAAAGGTTTCTCCTCTTGTAGAAAAATTGCTCCAAGCCCAGTCCCTGAAGCATCAGTTTCTAGGATAAAAATCTTAGAAAAATTTGGCACTACCAATGTAGCAACTTCTTCATAGCTTCCTTTAGCTTATCAAAGGAAAGTCTTGCCTCTTTATCCCATTGAAAATCATCCTTCTTCAGTAATGAATTTAAAGGTTGAGCCAGCTTCCCATACCCCTTCACAAACCTCTTATAATATCTTGTCAACCTCAAAAATCCCTTCATCCTTTCACCTTCTTTGGAATAGGCCAATTAGACATGGCTTCCAACTTATTTGGATCAGCCTCCACCCCTCTGCCTGATATAATATGACCTAAATACTCTAAGGATCTCTTGCCAAAGTGACATTTCTTTTTATTTACTTTCAATTCTTGTTGTTGTAGCACCTATAATACTGCTTTCTCATGCATGCTATGGTCCTCTAAATTCTGACTATACACCAATATGTCATCAAAGAAAACCAAAGCAAATTGTCTCAAGAAAGGTCTAAGTGTCTCATTCATGAGTGCCTAAAAGGTAGATGGTGCATTGTCAGCCCAAAGGGTATAACCAAAAACTCGTAATGTCCCTCATGAGTCTTGAAAGTTGTCTTCTGAATGTCTTCTTCCTTCATTCTGAAATGGGGATAACTAGTTCTTAAGTCCAGCTTTGAAAACTATTCAGCCCCATCTATTTCATCCAACAATTCCTCTATGATGGGTATAGAAAATGTATCAGGCACTGTTATCTTATTCAGTGCCCTATAATCAATACAAAACCTCTAACTTCCATCTTTCTTTTTGACTAAGATCATAGGACTAGCAAAAGGGCTAGTACTTGTTCTGATAATTCCCACAGATAGCATATCCCTCACTAACTTTTCAATCTTATCCTTCTGATAATGAGGGTATTTATAGGGCCTTAAATTGGGGATTTTGTTACCTGGTTGAATGGTTACAACATGGTCCCTTTCTCTATGAGGTGGCCGTCCTTGGGGTTCCTGAAAAAGATGCTCAAATTCTGCGAATATTTTCCCCACAGATTCTGGAATTTCTTCATTTTTCCTTTTCTATCTACTACTGCCAGCTCCACTACAAAATCCTTGATCCTCTTCCAACAAGCTCAATTCAATCAACTTCATACTGATGACATCTTTAATCAATTCTGGTTCAACCCTCAATGTGATCTTCCTATTTTGCACCCTCACAGTTAAGGTTAACTTTTCAAAGTTAGCCTCAACTTCCCCCAAACCAGCCAACCATTCCTCCCAATTCAAACAAATAACAGTTATGAATTATCTGTAAATCCTGCAGCTTCATAGGTAAAGATTTACATACCCCTTAATACTTCACCTTATGTTCATCTCTCACTTCTACAAAATATGAATTGGTAGGTGTTACCTCTAACTCCAATCCTTCACCAAATTCATGGAAATGAAGTTATGAGTGGCTCCACAATTAATCAGCACAATTACCCTCATTTTCTAATTCTTCCCCACAAGTTTAAGGATTTCTTGGTAGTAAATCCTTCAATGCTATGTAGAGATAATTGATGAAATCATTCACCCTCTTCCTCCTTATCTTCTTCTTGATTTTTCTCATTTTCTTTGTCCATAATCATCACTCTTAATTATTTCTTTTTGCAGACATGAGTGAAATGATATTTCTCATCACATGTGAAGTATTCTGCCTTTCTCATTTTGTCATTCACCTCTACAAGTGACAATCTTTGGAATTGTCTCTTTCCCTTCCATCCATTATCTCATGTCCTACTAGTCTGCACTGTTTCAGCTATCTTGCTATTGACTGGCTGCCCTTCTTTCCCATTTTTCTGATTCATGAAACTTGGTCTCTAAAATTGGTACCCCTTGTTGTACCCTCTACTCATATTTCCCAAGACCCTATTTTTTTCTTCTACTTGTTGAGCCTTGCTCATGGAATCCATCAAATTTCTTGGTTCATGCAATCTCACCTCTATCCTGATTTCTTCTTTTAATCCTTTGAGAAAAATTCCCATCAAGAAAGATTCCTCCAACCCCTTGACCGTACCCAAACACTTCTCAAAGTTGCTGATGAATCCTTGCACAAATTCATCCTGTTTCAGTGCTAACATAATTTGAAAAGGGCTCCCGAGGCTGGACCCTTGGAATCTTTGAGACAAGGCGACCTTGAACCCTTCCCACGAGTGGTTTGGGTTCCAAGGTTCCTACCACTGGTACCATATTAATGCTTCCCTATCTACAACCATCATCATTGCTTCTAATCCATGCTTTTCTCGCATGGCTTGTAAACGGAAGTATCTTTCCATTTTTGATAGCCAACCCAAGGGATCTTCACCGTGAAGATCGGTATCTCTAAGTTCTGCCACCTATTTCCCCTCGATGACTCGCTCCCCTTATTTCTATCTTGTGCCTCTTCCCCTTTTGCGTTCGTACCCATGGCTTGTTTCTCCCACGCCGTCGCTAGCTTTTGTATCATCCCCTCAATTAATCTCAGCCACGATTCTACAGTATCGCGCATCTCCTCCATCGCTCTCTCAATCATGTCCATCCGCACTTCTATCCTAGCGTTGACTTTTGACAACATTAACGACCAACAACTCCAAGATTAGAGCTCTGATACTAGTTGATAGAACTACACCAAAATAGGGATGAAGATGAGTGTTTTCTTGAATTTGGAGAATACAAGCACTTACAATGTGATTTCAAGGATCACAGCCTCCTATTACATTTCATGTGCCTTTTCCCAGCCACTAACCCACTATTTATATCTTCTTCTAACCCCACAATTAGTTATAACAAACTAACAATTAGTTATAACTACCTAAACTAACTGTTATATGTTAAATGAACCCTCTTATTATATACTTTGCCCCATCTTCTACTTCTATCAGAAATCCCCTTTAGGAATCAACCCTAATAAAATCTTTGTCACTCTTGTGTGCAACTTCCATGACATAAACACCTTGGCCACAAACTTCAACACTATCTCACCCTCCTCATTCCAAAACATTTTGAAAAAGATTGGTTGAAAACCATCCGGCCTAGGTGCTTTATATGATTTCATACTCATTAGGGCCTGGTAAACCTCCTCCTACAAAATCAGTTTGAAGCAATTAAATTTCAATGCTATTGTATGTACCTGGGTAGATTTATTAAGCTGAAGAAGCATGCGAAATCTTGGCATATATATGAACTGAAATGGAATTGTTGTTAATAGGTTGACTTAGTTGCAAAGCCTCCCCCAGTATCCTGATGTATTTCCCAATTTCCTTTTGTGTCAATTGAAATTTCTTGCCATATGACAAACGTATCAATATTATAAACCTCAATAATACGTTACAGGTTTTCAGCTATCCAAGATATAATCAAGCACTCGAGTGCGATGAATCTTCACAAATAAATCCCTAAAATTGACTGTTGATTTTCACACAAGAAAGTGTACATAGACATTCAATTGAAACCATTGAACAATAATTACACCAATTTTTTTTTGGAAATTCAGCAAAAACATTATGACTGACCTGAAGGATTCTGGACTCTTGAGCCTCTCTAATGGCATGAATGAGAGCTACAGTAGCAAGTGCCTCCACACTGCGGTTTCTCAATCCCTAATAACTGAAAAACATGGTTGAAGATATTGCAGTCCAACCCCAGAATTAACGCCACACACGTACTCCTCAAATTATCAACCACCACCGTGGACGAAGAAGAAGTGGAGGATGAGGATTGGTAAGAATTGACCTCGAATTTCAAATGCACGGGGTTTCACACCGTCGCGGAGATAGGAAACACCGTTGCAGAGAAGGAGAAGATTCACGCTGTTTGCTAAGGGATTTAGCACCGCCAGCGAGGATTTGATTCATGTCGTTTGCTGAAGATTCAGAAGCTCGAGGATTTTGCAACAGAGGGTTCTACAACGAGGTTGAAGTCGCGAGGGAGCTCGAGGGTTTTGCAATAAAGGGTTATGGGTTTTGTTGAGTGGGAAAAAAGAGCTGTTGATTCTTGGTAATAATGTGCTGGATGCTGAATTAGAAAAGGTCTGAAGGAAAATTTGTTGAGCTGGACAGGTTACTTACTAGGTACTAGCAAAGAGAAATTTAGAGTTTAAGTGTTGAGAGTTGAGACTTAAAAATGCAAGTGGTGAGTATATCTGTATGCAAATTAGATACAGGAAATATGTACATAAAGTTGAAATTCCTAAATAACTATTGTACTAGATGTTTGGGAAGTATGTTAAAACCGGTTATTGAAACCCAACTGATAGGGGATCAATTCATGGTGAAAATTGAATTATATTTCCAAACTAGTTGTTGTCATACTTTTACAGCAAAGACCCTATCTTGCATAGGTTCGTGTGTACAGGTGTTAAAGAATTAGCATTTTTCCATTTTGCAGTATGTTAGCTTTGGATGCCCTCTTTCAAGTCTAACCAACCTCATAACTTTTGACTTTCACGGAATAATTACTAAATAGTTTAGTCGAGAATAAGTGAATAAGCTAATGTGCAGGAGCTATATTAATGTAGTCGCCGTTTGGATTTGAAATTGAGTTGTGCGGCCTATGTTATTAAATGGGACTATATTCTTTAGTAACACGGACCATAGATAGTAAACATTTATTATACGAGACCTGAACTCAAACCTATGGCATAGGAGTAAGATAGAATACCCAAGGTTGAATATAAGTTAGGCTTCCAAATATAAAGTTCTTTTACTACAGATTGTGGCCTGTCTTATGTAATCTTGGGTGAAGATCCTATAGTGAATCAGATCTTTTCCTTTTCCAGTGGTTTAGTTCTTGATGTCTTCTTTCCCACACAATTGGTCTATAGAATATTTGACAAATATAATGCATAATGTTGTGGGTTGAGTGTTTCTTTGACCACCTAAAGTCATGTCCCTAGTGAGGAGTGGTTCTCTGGTTCTCCTGCACATTATATGAGTATAAAACTAACCTTGTCTATAATGGGTAGTGCTCTAATTAAGGCCATGTTACATAGTTGATGCTTTCAGAATGGCTAAACTTTGTGAATTTATAGAATATTTTACTGATACTAAGCCATGATTATGCAGTCAAACATTTAAACACTAATCCTTCCAACCTAAAAGGTGCAGGGGAAATATTTCTCCAGCCATAGTATCCAATGGATTGAAAGAAACAAAAGGACCACTTTATGCAGAAAATTCTGCAAAGTACCTACTGCGACATGGTTGCCATTTTAATCACCAAAAACTCCATATAAGTTTAAAAATTATGGTACCACACAAACTAATTAGAGGACATCTGGAGTTATAGAATAACAAAGGATAACTCCAAAATTCACCCAAGAATTGCTTCCACCAGACTGACCAAAACACGACAGTTTTACTTTCAAGTTAGAAAATATGCATAATTTTACTGTTTCAAGTTTATCACTTCTAGCTCATTTAAACTACTTATTTGGGCTTAAAAACAGAACAAAGGTACACATAGTCCAACCAACAAGCAAACAAACAACAGAAAAACAAGAACTATCTGTCCGATGAAGCTGATGACTCTTAAATAAATCACTTCAATCCATTTTCAGAACACACGTTAATTCTCGTATATAAATATAACAGTAACTCCATATTAATCCATCAGAACCATAAACCAATAGCATTCCAAACACAAGCATCGATGCCTCGTACCAACACCATTACTATGACAAAACTAGAGCCAACACTCTTTTCACTACTACTTTTCATGTTGTCATGCCTAATAACAGGGAACAATGCACACTCAACACAATCATCAACGTGTGTCCAAAACCAAGAAACCTCACGTGGGCCTCACCACACCAAGCCACCCTCATTGCCTATATTAATAATGTCACATAAGATAGATGCAAAATCTATGCAAAACTTTTAACCACATTACAAGCATCTCAAAAACAGGTAAAAATAATCAATATATAGACAATCACAAAGCATCTCCATTACCTTATAAGAAATTTGAACACAAGAGAAAAGGTATAAGCTCATAGTTTTGTTGGCTTTGTTCCCTTAGCTCACGATTTTTCTTGCTAGTAAAGAGAAAAAGAAGTTACACCAACAGTGGAAAAGAAGTTACACAAGAGAAAAAGAAGCTCAGAAAAAGAAGAACACAAATGCAGAAGTTACTTTCATGGTTTTGTCAATGGAAGTTGCCAACCTTGTGGGAGCCGACGGAAGTTGCGAGCAAGAGAACCCAACACCGACAATGGAAGCCTTGTGAGAGTGAGCCCTACACCGACAATGAGAGTGATTCAGGTGACCGTGAGAGTGACCTAAGGTAGGCGCAGTGAAGGGCGAGACTAAGAGTGAGAGATAGACGCGAGTGTGAAGAAGGGTATTTAATTTGGGGGCCAGCTTTTATAATAACAATAACATCGATTTTCATTGAAAAATCGATATTAACAATCTTCTGTTAATATCAATTTTCTTAAAAACCTGGAAAACCGATGTTAACGTCTTCCTGTTAACATCGATTTTCTTAAAAACTTGAAAAATCGATGTTAACCATGTCCTATTAATTACAAATTTACCATCACGTTTTCGTTAATATCGATTTTTAAGAAAATCAATGTTAACTTAACAATCTTAAACCAATTTTTGTTGTAGTGTCAGTTGCTTTATATTTCATAATTTAACAATGGATATGAAACACAGACATTCTTTATTAAGTATGCCTTAACAAAAAAAAAATATTAAGTTTTGGACACACCAACTTTTTCTAACAGTTCAAACAAATTCGCAATAAATTAAAAATAATGGTGTAATTTCTTTTTAAAGTTATTATAATGGGTATAGTTTAAAAAAATTACAAAAATAAATAAATTGTCAACTTTACTACGAAGAAATCATACTTCAAAATAGATTTTGTTTTTCAAAAAATTGTTACAAAAAATCATATATACACACGATTTCAATTTTAATTTTTTTATTATTAAAAGTTCAAATCATATGTTAAAATATAGTTTCAACTTGGTTTTTTTAATTATTTTAGAAATCATATTTTAACACACAATTTTATTAGAAAAAAAAATTAAAATTAAAATCCTATTTTAATATATGGTTTAATTCTCAAAGAAAAAAAATTAAAACAAAAAAAAAATCAGATATATGATTTTTTTCAAAATACAATTTACTCATTTTGGTAATTTTTTTGAATATCTATTATGGTAATTTTTTTGAATATCTATTATGGTAATTTTTTTAAAAATTCTATCTATTTCTGTAATTAAGCCACCGAAATCATTATAATTAAAGAGGAAATGAACTAGAGAAAATAAAAGAGATCCGATTACCTGTAATTTTGCATCTTGTTTCCCCAAGTCTGCCTCTACCGTACCGTGCCTAATTGTGAAACACCCACAGAATTAGTTGAAAGAAAATGCGAAAAAAGATTTTAGAAGCGAAAAGAATAACTTAATTAGATAATAGGTATAATAGGTATTATGCCGTGAGTAATTCTTATGTACACACTCACCTAACACGTCATCTTTGCACACACCCACTAAAAAATTGACATTCTAACTACACCTCCAATGCTACCTCACCGGCGCCACTACATGCAACGACGACTTCTGTCCTCCTTCCCTCTTCTTCTACGCGCCCTCCTTCCTCTTCTGTGGCTTCACCGATGGCGTCTCCGGCATGGAAGGCCTCGGCAAAACCAACTTTGCGCTCCCTTCGTAGCTTGCTTCTTCTTTCAACTTCACAAGAAATACGCGTTTGCCTGTTTCCAATGGCTTGAACGGCGTTGTTTTCTTTTGCGACATACCTTATGTTTTTCTCCCAAACATCGACCCCTCTAAGGAACTAACCTTCATGCCGCTCTTCGCCAACTCGGTGAGCACCGTTTTGGCGGTAGTGGGACGAAGAAGTAATGTCGACAGTGGGAGGAGGTGATTTCAATGGTGACTCTCCAAGGAAACAACAATGCCGGCTTGAAGAGGTGTTGACAACAACCATTTTCACAAAAGGCGAGGCAAGGAAGAGATTTGAGGGAGCATCAATTGCAGCGGATGAAGTTGGGCGCAATGGTGGTCTACGAAGTGCGTATGAAATTTCCGTTCCAATTATTTTAATTAGTTCTTTAAAAAAAAAAATGAGTTGTCAATTTTGTAGTGAGTGTTTGCAAAAATGACGTGTTAGATGAGTGTGTATACTAGAATTACTCTTACACCTTTTGAATTACAAACAAAATAATATAATTTCAGAAAAGAATAACAAGAATGCATTTAATGACAAAAAGCAATGTCTCGGAGAAAGAAAGCCTCACATCTTCAAAAGCTTTACACACACAAATCATTGACCCTAAATTTATCATTGTAAAAATGAATGCTATTTATAGTCCGATGTTACCACTACAAATGATTTGACATGCTATTCAGCATGTTGAGAAGCAATTGTAAGCACTCCAATCGAAGCTTCCCAGAAGATGGTCTTTCAGTTTTGAGCAATAAAAACTTCATTTCATTTTCTCAAAGCAAAACGTACTAAACAAGAAATGGAGAAAGAAAATACAAATTATATACTTAAAATTTTTACAAGACACTTTACCCTGACCTGTTAGAATCCAAACACGAACCATCATACATTCATACTCCCTCCAAGCAAATCATCGGGAAATTTGTACCATTCAAAGAAGAAAGCCCCAAACTTTATTAATTTTCATGATAGCCACACCCAGATTCGCAGAGAGAGGGAGTGCGAGGGTTTAGCTCTAAAAGGGGTTTATTAACACTTACTAATATCAGTTATATAAAACCGTCTTTAAAAAAGAAGAAGCAAGTTTCAATGACTCTTATCTAAAATAATATCAAATGATTATATCCACTTGAAAAAACTAGCCGATAGTTATAGAGAAGATCAAATAAGTTCAAAGATCAAAGTATCGAATGAAGGAGTAACAACAAAGTAGCTAGGTTCTATTGGAGCCTTGGAATGCCTACCTCTAATGTCATTCAAAGACCCAGTGACATAAAAAACATCTCTAGAAAAAAGAAAGCTTGCAGGAGGAGTTTAAGGTCATAAGTCATCAAGCACCATATATGTACTCGCTTATTACGTCAACATGTTTGTTCCATGGAAGCAACTACGCATTGTCATTGTCATTTTCATTAATATTAACTTCAGCTGCTGTAGCTTCATGTTTAACATTATTATTGGTTTCCAGCCCAACTCTTTTGCACACTGGGCAAAAGTTCCTGCGCACTAGCCACTGTTGGATGCAGTGATAGTGATACTTGTGAATACAAGAATGAAGCTTCCCAATTTGGTTACCCTCTTCAAACTCTTCCTGCATATGCAAACAAATTTCGTAAAAGAATGATTAATAGAACACTAAGATGTGAACATGCACGTGATATCCATAAAAAGAGAGTATATATAATGAAACAATGCATTAATGATAATTAAGCAGATAAAAATACTATTTAGATTCGAGAAATAGCCTAACTGGTTAACACAATATAGTAGAAATGGGACAAGGAATATTTACTTTCACCACTATAATTAAAGAGTTTCATCTGTTGAGTTAACCACCCAAAATACTATATATACACTACAAAAAAAAACTGTTTTTCCGACGGACAATATTCCGTCGGTAATTTCAGCATTTCCGACGGATTTTTCCGACGGAAAATAATTTCCGACGGAAAATAATTTTCGACAGATTATTTTCCGTCGGAAATATTTAGATTACCGACGGATATCGGAAATTATTCCGTGGAAATAATTCAATTTCCGACGGATGTTTTCGTCGGTAATTTCCGGCAGACAAAATTCCGTCGGTAATTTTAGCATTTCCGACGGATATGTCCGTCGGTAATTTCCGCATTTTCGACGGATATGTCCGTGGGTAATTTTCGACGGATATGTCCGTGGGTAATTTCCGACGTACATATCTGTCGGAAATTACCCACGGAGTAATCCGTCGGAAATTACCCACGGAGTAATCCGTCGGAAATTTTCGACGGATATTTCCGTGGGTAATTTCCGACGGATATGTCCGTCGGTAATTTCCGACGGATATATCCGTCGGAAATTACCTACGGAATAATCCGTCGGAAATTTCCGACGGACAAAATTCCGTCGGTAATCTTAGCATTTCCGACGGATATTTCCGTCGGAAATTTCCGACGGATTATTCCGTCGATAATTTTATTTATTTATTATTAAAAATATATTAATAATAAATAAATAAAAATTGTCAAGAACTACAACCATAACTTTAATGAACCTTACCATCAACCAATGTAGGAGTGTAAAAAAATGATTTAAACTTAATTGGTTTTGAATTGAACTTTAATCAAATTTATTTAAAGTCAAATCGACTAATTTAGAATTATGTAAATTATGATTTAAAAAAAAAAACGGTGAAATATAATTTACACTTGAAGTGGTATTTTTTTTAAAACACTAGATTCTAGCT
>PYAF01004804.1:57453-107821 GCA_007407185.1 Glycine tomentella
TTTTATTTTACATTTATTTTGAATTTTAGTTAATTTGTTTTAACATTTATTTGGGATTAATGAATTTGAATATATTATTAATTGCATGTATGTGTTAATTTCAATATTGATGTTAAATAATACAAATGAAAAAAATATACTCAAATAACTGACATTAAATAAAAAATTAATACAAAATCATAGAAAATTAGTTACCGATGGAATTTCCGATGGATTTTTCGGTCGAAAATTTCCGACAGATATTGCCGTCGGTAATTTCCGACGGATTATTCCGTCGGTAATTTCTGACGGATACTGCCGTCGGTAATTTCCGACGGAAATATCTGTCGGAAATTTCCGACGGCAGTATCCGTCGGAAATTACCGACGGCAATATCTGTCGGAAATTTCCGACGGACACAAAAATCCGTTGGAACGGAAATTACCGACGGACACAAAAATCCGTCGGTTAAATTTCCAACGACCGTTTTACCGACGGATTTTTGTCCGTCGGAAATCCGTCGGAAATTCGAGATTAACGACGGATTTTTTGCATTTCCGACGGATTTTGGCAGTCGAAAATAGCGATTTTTTTTGTAGTGATATTGGTTATCATCAAATGAAAAATCAAAATGTAGCAGGACTCACCAGACAAATGGGGCACTTTTCCTTATCTTCTTCTGAAGCATCCTTATCAACAACCACGTAAGTTTCACTCTCCAGGTGCTGCATGATCGTTTCGACAGTAAGTCCCTGGGGCACTGCTTTAAATTGTTGTGGGATCTGCTTCAAATCACAATTTTAGAACAATAATCAACCCAAATAGTTTATTCTAAACTAGAATGAAATTAAGTTTACACTTCACTAAGAAAATAAGTGCAAATGCATGCATTAATTGCTTCCTAATTATTTAAAAAATGCTAAGCATAAGTTGTAGGAGATTAAATTGGAGGTGAAGGAGGAGGTGAGTGAAGTATTGATTGGGAAAAATATATATAATAGTATAAACATGATGAAATAAAAGGAGAGTGTAAGGAGGAGGTGAATTATGAAATGAAATAAAATTAGGAACTTTTCAAACTTTATTTTCAGAAAATAAATGGTAAAGACCTATTCTGTAAAGAATAAATTTCAGTTAAATTTCATACATGGATAATGAAATGCTGATTGCTAGCAAGATTTGAGGTAAAAGAGATTGAGGAAGCAAATTGGAGTTGTGAAAATTCCAAAAAGTATAGGCCTAATTCAATTTCAAAGTTTATCAAAAGTTTTGGAATATTTTAAAAGAATCATGGAAAAATAGTCACTTGAGTGATTTCCTCTTTTGTTTATTTGGTGCCAAAGTAGAAGAATTAATTCAATAAGGATTTAATATTACATACCAATTTCACTTATATGCCACATATATAAGTGATGGAGAAAGTAATTTTGGAGAATTAAACTGCAATTACTAAATGATGAGGTAATTGCATGAAGTAAGAAAAAAATAAGAAAAGATTGCTAAATTTTAAAATAGATTAAAAAAACATGTGACTATACTTTTTGGGATTTGTAGACAATATGGGATGAAAAGAATTGTCTTTATTCTTTTTTTTTAAAAAGAGGGTGAGAATGCCCATAATAACGTGTTTTAAGTGCAGCTGTCTCAATTTTATGCAAATAGAACTAAAACCCATTGAGAAGTTTAGAATGTTACTAACTATAAGGAGTGTGGACTTAATTTGTGATTTCTGTCTTGTAATAGTTCATAAATTGTAATTAAGGTGACATAGTGTGTATTTGACTAGTAGGATCGATCCTTTCACATTTACAAAATTTTGTTATAGTAAAAGTCGCGTTACTATTTTAAAAAAAGAGGGGATAAAAAAACTATATTAAACAAAGATAATGGTATTTCATACTCTTAAGGTTTATACCTTGCTTGTACTCATGCAAATATGTTAAATCATAGGAAAATTTTAAGTGTCCACCCTATTTTAGGTGGAAAAAATATCTTCTCCACTTCATAAGTAAAAAGCAAGAGAGGAAGTGAGAGAGAGCTTAAAGTTAGAATAATAAAAACAAAGGAAGAGGGGTGTTGTTGGAGAAAAGACAAAAGATAGAAAATATAAATGATAAGAATCATAAGTATTGTAATGAGAAAGGAAGAGAGAAATAAAAAAAAAATGGTGAAAAGAAAAATGAGTGTATTCATAATATCCTAAAAGACAATATGAGATTTGTGATAAAAATAAGTTAAAATATATTTTTTTTATCCTTCCTATTTTACTAAAATTTGATTTGATAATTTATTTTTAAAAGATTTATTTTAGTTGTTTATAATGTTATCCTTTCAAAGTAGTTACTGTTTCAAATTTTAAATTTTTTATTGATTCAATATGTGAAACTTATTCAATTAAATTCAGTTACACGAAAGTTATAGAACTAACTAATATTCGGAAAAAAAAAAGAAGCTACAAGCAAGGTTATTACCCTTTTGGGTTTGAACATTAATTATGTTTCATAGTTTTCATGTAGATCAATTTAATGGAATAATTTTTTCAACTTAAATCAATAAAAAGAAGTATTGAATGGTGCTCTAATATTGAAAGCGATAATTACTTCAAGAGGACAATATTAACTCAAAATTTGATAGTTAAAATACTAAAATGAATATGTTAAAAGATAAAGAATCAAAGAAAATTTTAGTAAAAAGACGAAGAAATAAAATATAATTTATTCTTTTTTATATGACAAATATCTTGTTGGTTATTATAAATAACCAACTCATTTTCTTCTTTATAATCTTATTTTGTTCTTATTTCTCCTTTCCTTTTCATATTACATCCCTTCCTTTTATTTATATTACATTACATATCTCACTTATCATATATAAATATGAAGAATAATGTGAAATTGAAATTGATGATAAAGCGAATGCATTAATATAATTGCTCCATTTCTTACCCCAAACGCAAATTGTGACAAAAGTACGATGTTCATGCTCCTCAATTCCTATAAAATATAGTCACAAGAAATATTTGTTAATTACAATGATTAAAAGTGATGAGAAATCAAACTAAATTTATCATGAACAGTGTAAATAGTAGAAATTAAAGGAGAGTTTGCTTGCAATTTTGTTTTGTATTTTTATTTTCTATTTTTATTATGTTCCCTATTTTCAAAGATATATACATATAAAACAAAATAAAATAGATTTTCAATGTTTCCTGTACAAATATTTGAAAACAAGAAACTAAATGAAAATAAAATGAAAATTTTGTAATTGAAAACTGAAAGCAAAAAATAAAATTGCAAGTAACCGATCATCTCGTAATTACCTCATATGGATAATACTAATAACGAATACACGAGGAATAACATGAAAAAAAAGTAGAAAGAGAAAAAGATAGATGAAATAACTGATATATAATAAGAAAGGAAGAAAATAAACAACTAAGATGACTCGGTTAATATAACCTGTAAGTTTTTGGTTCCTTTCATCCCTCACTTTGAAATAATGTTAAATCATATAATTAAGATGGTCTAAATACAAGATGTTTTAAAGGTTAAACTTGAGCCATGGATAAATTTTTGTTTTCTGTTGAGTTCCTTTATCTGTGTTTGTTATTTCAAATTAGAGATTATGTATTTATTAAAAGAGATTTATGCTTTAAATCTTTCTAGTAGCCATGCCGGTAGTTTTCTTGTTTTCCAGTTAGCTTTTTAGTCAAATTTCTTTGAATAACTAAACTGGTAAATAGTTTAGCAACGAATATTTAAATATTCCAATTTTCCTCAAATCCACCATAGCCATATTTCCAAAGTAACAGGATAAACAACAAGCTACACATTAGCAACGAAGATACACATCTTCCAAGCTGAACTCCTCATAATCACATCGAATTCAACAATATTGACTAGGTGCTTCAGAAATCACAACATTCAAATCATACATACAAAACTTAAACCCTTTCCCCTCACACCTCAAAATTATTAAAAAAGGGAACACCGATTCTAATAGAGCAACTGCTAAATATATTTAATATATATATATATATATATATATATATATATATTCATTCAGTGGTTACTCTCTATATATATGTTCAATTAATAATATATTCACATATAAATCTAATAAGTTAATATATGATTATATGGATCCATATAAACTGAACTTCAATAGTTTGTTATATTAATAGAGTCCTCCTTATGCTGGAGATAATACTGTTGAGCATTCTATGTTTCATGTCTTTTGGTGATTTCAAACACTCAATATTAAATTATTCTTTCTTAAACCCCTTATCTTTAACGGGAATATCTCATAAAAATACTTTTATATTTAAAAGACTAAAAACATATTTAAATTTTTTTTTTTAACAAAGCCTTAAACTA
Organism: Glycine tomentella; assembly: GCA_007407185.1. Taxonomy (NCBI): domain Eukaryota; kingdom Viridiplantae; phylum Streptophyta; class Magnoliopsida; order Fabales; family Fabaceae; genus Glycine; species Glycine tomentella. The sequence goes on from PYAF01004804.1 coordinate 61,809, forward strand.
GTCATGTTAGTAGTTTTCTTGTTTTGCCGTTAGCTCTTTAGTCAAATTTCTTTGAATAACTAAAATGGTAAATAGTTAATTCAAGTTTTTTTTTTTTTAAATTTAATTAATTGTCTCAGCTTTGAATGATAAAAACATACTTGCATGCGTTAAAATTTGATACATACAAAATTTTATTACCTTTATTAATCATCACGACTGAAATTCAAGAATGTTAAGAATATATATATATTTTTTAACTTTGAATTTATGATTATTTATTGATTAAAACAATACTATTTAATATTACTGCAATCAATTACTTTTCTCACTCATCTCTTTTTGTCAGTTTTCAATATTTATGAAGTGATGGATGTATATACCCTATTTTTTGGAGTCTAATTGTTCCAGACCTAAATATAAACAATAAAAAAAAATGGACTTAAATATAAGTATATTTTAATTACTTTCACCTTATTTAATGATATGCATAGTTCCAAAAATACCTTTTAATTAATTATGTTTCTTTGTTGCAATGACTTCTTTTTGTTAATGAAGGACATTTTAAAAAAAAAAAAAATTTAAATGTGATTATTAAAATTAAATGATATTAACCAACCTTTTAATTAACTTAAAATTAGTTAATTTTAAATATATTTAGGTCCAGAGGGGGTATAGTGTATGAAAGATTCATTGACTTAGGTAATAAATATGTTTGTAATAAATGATTTTTGATGCTTATCTTTTTACTAAAATTTATTTTATTTTTTTATCTTTTAAAAAATTATTTTAGTCCATTGTCTCTCAATTTTGGGTTAATGTCATTCTTCCAAGATTGTGACAATTTTCAATTTTGAATTCTTTTTTGACTATTTCAAATCAATAAATTTTACATTAGGTTCACCTACATGAAACTACTAATTAACCTCAACTAATGTTCAAAAAAACAAATGGGGTTATAAATATGAAAAAAAATAATGTGAAAAATGAATTCCACAAATAATAAAAAGAATATGATTGCACAATTTTGACAGCTTGACCCTTTGTTCACTAATTGGTTGATTTTCAAGATCTTGAAGTTCAAATAATGTGAAACCAAACCCATTAGTTAGCTACATCTAGGACTACAACATTTATGAAAACCACTTTTTCTAATTCTGACGACACAACTTGTTTAAGCGCAATACTCTACTCATTTAAGAAAGCGAAATAACTCACTAGTCCCTGTTGCAGTAGCTTGCTTAAGTGAGGTTAGCTCCCTTCAGTGCACGAATTTGGGTTTTATGCAAACCCATTCATCCCCAAATCAATTCAAATCATTTTCTACCACTCACAATTGATTTAAAACAAATCCCAACACTCAACACAAGCCCAAAATAACTTAAATTAATAGTTAATTTAACATAACAAACTTAAACCAAGAATTCCCAAATCTAGAGCATATAGAGCAAGAACCTTAAGAACAACCAAACACCCACTTCAATTGATTCACACAATCAAGGCTCAATTGTTCATAAACAACAAAACTCTATGTTGGAGAGACAAAGGGTTCATAAACAACAAAACTCTAACTTGGGGAAACAAAGGGAAAATGGACAAAAGAGAAAAGAGATGACTCGTAAACCAAGAGGGATTGGAGAAGACAAGGGGAAACTAAGGCACAAAGGGGAGCTTCACTTGAGCCTCTAACTTCTTCTTCCTTCCTTTAGATCTCGATTTTTTTCTCTTCACTCCTTTCTCTTCCTTCTTTATATATAATATTTATAACAAATAATAACCTTAAAATCTCTCTCTCTCTCTCTCTCTCTATTACACGCGCACACACTTCTCATAACATTGAAGTGGATAAAGGGATTTGGGTGGGCCTAACCCCTTCTTAATCTGTAAAGTTGACTAAAATATTCACGTTGCCTGATTCAGGACCCATGTATTCCAGTTCATCCATTGTGTTTTTTGTGGTCCCAAACATCAACACTATTTTTAGGCACTTATGAATGTCGAATAAGAAGAGAAACAAAGGCGCTTGTGAATGCTCATGAACGTTGAGAACTGGAGAGAAACTCATATCCCTTGGACGCTTAAGAAGAACTCGTGAACAAGAGAAAAAAACAGTGAAGAACTTGTGAACGGTGAAGAGGAATGGAACATGAACCCTAAATTCTGAGACTAATTGAGAGGAGATAATTTGGTTTTACAATTAAAATTAAAGGACAATTTCGTCTATGCACATGTTTTAATTGACATTAGTTAACGACGTTAACAGAGGGGGTACAAGTAATGTGTAAAAAAGGAAGGGTATCGGGTGAAATTTGAGAAAAATACAGGAGTGTTAATATAATTTACTCTAAAATTAATAACATCCTTTATTTGCATTAAATGTTATAGCTTCTCTCATCATTAATTATGTGCATTTTCATTAAATGTTAGCTTCTCTCATCATTAACTTTTTTCTTTTTTTTTTGTTGTCTTTGTCTCACAATAATTGTTATGTAAAAAAACAAATTAAAAAATAATTGTTTTTTTTTTTATCATTCATTGTAACATTAATTACATTTTTTCACTTATATGCCTTTTAATTACTTTTTTAAATTTAATTTAGAAAAAAAAAGGAAAAGGGGAATAGGAGAAAATAGATGATTCATGAACTAAGAGGGATTGGGGAAGATAAGAGGAAGAACACTCACCTAGACACATGCACAAGAAGAGCTTCACTTGAGTCTCTAACTTCCTTCTTCCTTCCTTTCTTGTCTTCTATTCTCTCTTCTCTTTTTCTTCTTTATTTCTAACTCTAACAACTAATAAACATAACATCTCTCTCTGTCTCCCTTCTCATAAAACTCAGTTGGATAAAGAGATTTGGATGGGCTTAACCCCTTAATGGGCCTTACGCACTCTTTTTAGGTCATATTAACTTATGTTCACTAATCCTTAGTACTGGAGCACCTAGAAACACAATAAACTAGACAACAACAATATTAATATTAATATCATGCTTTATTTGCATTAAACATTATAGCTTCTCTCATAATTAATTATGTGCATTTTCATTAGATGTTAGCTTCTCTTATCATTAATTTTTTCTTCTTTTTCATATGTCATTACTTTCTATGTCTCACAATAATTATTGTGTAAAAAATAAATTTAAAAAAATTCATTTTATCTTTCTCTATAACATTAATTATTTTTTTTATTTATATCTCTCATAATGTTTATGATAAAGACAACAAAATCTATAATGATAATAAGGTTATTTTCATAAAAAAGAATTATATTTAATCTATTTATTAATTTTTCTTAATCTACGTGAAAAAATGTACGACCACAAGTATTATGGGACAAAGATGAAATTAGTGGTAATACCTGTTAAACCTACTTTTTGAAATTGAGAGGTTGAGTTGTGACAACTTAACACTTCCAGATTTTCTTGTTAAATTACAAATTATTATAATTATTATAATCAAATAAAATAAATTTAGGTGTGATGCTTTGATGATCCTATCTTCTAGAATATTATGCAACTTTGAGTTCTTCATTGCATTGAGTAATACATAAGAGAAAGAATTATCATTATCAAGGTCAAAATAAAATTTCAAATTTTATCATTTAAAATTTTAAATAATATTTTATATTTATTTTCTAAAGTTAAAATATATTAATAAAAATTTAACATTATATGTTGTTAATAGAAATGGGTAAAATGGATTTCTAACACATATCAATAAATGTGCAATTAATTACTGTAATGGGATTCAATTCACATTTTCCTACGCATAACCGACTCCCAATGCTAACTTGATTTTTGTAGACCATCCATTTTTTTAAAATAAATTAAAAAGATATTTCCAAAATTTCCAATTTAATAAATTTTGGTGGAAACTTTAATTTAATTTCCTAGACCACATGACTCTATTTTATGGGATTTCTTAGACAACATGGGATGATAGACTTTATTGAAAAATAGAAAGGGTGAAAATGTCAAAGCTGACGATTTTATGGAAATTGTACTCAAATTCATTGAGAAGTTTAGAATGTAACTAAATTTGTGATTTTTGTCTTGTTTTGGTTCAAAACTTATAATTAAGGTGACGTAGTATGTGTATTTGAGTTACCGTATGCTTTCACATTTACAAAATTTTGTTATAGTAAAAGTAGGTTACTTTATTATTTCAAACTAAAAAATTATTTTAAACAAAGATAATGAGTATTTCATACTCTTAGAGTTTATACTAATGAAAATGGGTTAAATCAAAGGAAAATACTAAATGTCTATGCTTTTTTAGGTGGAAAAAAGAGGAACTTGGATCCTCTCCTCTCCAATAGGAAAAGGAAAAGAGAGGAGAAACAATAATATAGAGAGACACAAAGAGAGCTTAAGGTTGGAATAATAAAAAGAATTGAAAAAAGATGTTGATGGAGAAAATAAAAAAGATAGAGAAGAGAAGTGATAAGTGATGAAAGGAGAAAGGAAGATAGAAATTAAAAAAAGATTGAAAATACGAATGTATAATAACAAAAAATGATGAGATTTGTGATAAAAATAAGGTTAAAATTAATGTTTTTTTTGTCCTTTATTTTTCTTAAATTTTCTTCAATTCTTTACTTTTATAAGATTCATGTTAGTAATTTATAATTAACTCAACTCCTATAAAATATATAGTCATGAGAAATGTTTGTTACTTACAATGATTAAAAGTGACAAGAAATTAAAACCAAATTGAATATTATTATGAATAATATAAACAACATAAATAAAGGAGTGTAACTTGAAATTTTGATTTGTCGTTTATAATGTTGTCCTTCTAAAGCAGTGATTGTTTCAAATTTTAGGGAATTATTTTGAATTTCTCTTATTGATTGAAGATGTAAAACTTATTCTATTAAATTCAAGTACATGAAAATCGTAGATCATGTAACAACCTCGGATGTCATTAATGAAACACTAAGACTTTAATGCCAAAAGATTCACTTTTAGTCCTTTTAAAAGCTCTTGAATTAGTTTAATTAATGAAAATGTGTAATAATTTTTTCATGATTTCAAGCATGTCATATAACATCACACATAAAAGTCTCCAAGTCATAAACCATAAAGGTACTTGTGACCTAAGGTACTACATCATCAAAACATCATAAACCAAGTCCCCAAAAACAAATTGCAATGGTGTCATTAAGGGAATAAATACAACATAGATCCATGAATATATCTAAACCTTAAGCTAGTTTCCACTAAGACAAACATAAACAAAATACCAAGGGTCATATCTCGTCCCTAAGTCCACCACCAAGTCCCCATCAACCATGAGTGACATGTTCCTCAAAAGCTACATCATAATCTTCTCCCTATCAAATGACATAATCATCACAGTTCAACATAAAACACAAGGGTAACCCCATTTTAAAAGAAACACCATATAAGAGAAACATTAGGATTCACTATTTTAGAAGAGATATAGAAATACTTCACATTTCCAATATCAATGTACTTACACAAATCATGTTATGCCATGTTGACTCTGTACTACGACGAGATTTCACATTTTGAGCGATTAACCCAATTACATCCCTTAATATAGCCACACCTTGACCATTTGGAGAAACTCAAATTAACCCTATGAAAAAGTTTGGTTATATTGAAAATGAATGAATGTGGTTAATGAATTATCACGGCAAGGCTTGCAAAGACATTAACCTATCTAGGGATTTGTGAACCATCCATTCTATAGGCCTCTTCAAAGTTAATTATCATGACAACCTCCAACACTAAGTTAAGGACTTTTCTAGTACCCCCAACTTATGTGTCAACTCATATAAAATGTATGTTATGATCATTCAAATCCAACATTATATCACATCATCAATACATTCACGTCAATTTTATGTCATTTGCTTACAGTAAATAACTTTTATGAAAATTTAAACATCCTGCATCCGCAATAATTGCAATTCTTAAAGTAAAACTTTACAACAATATTAGATAAACTAAAATATATGCTTGTGTTCCACTAGATAAATATACACCATCATAACAATACATGATAACTTCTCCTATTCTATTTTTTCATACTAACAACCAAACAAAGTCATTTCCATGTGTGATCTCTCAATATATAAACAACATGATGAATGTGGTTTGAAATGAGAAGACTAAGTCAACTAAGTATATAATTAGACATGCATGATATAGTTGGCGTACTATTCAATAGTAAAAACCATGTTCATTTCAAAATAAAAAGAAAAACTAAGTTTTGATTATGAACTTAAAAAGCAGAAAATATCAAATGCTACCTCTGATGATCCTTAGAATGCCTAATCAATTCAATTTACTCTATCACTTGTCTTTTATCTGCTGAAGAACTACGGGCAACAACTGCATATAGAAAATGAAGGAGGCATTGAAATACATTCTCATTGTGCTTAATTATCAAAATTCCACACTTGTCAATTAGCAATCAGACAAACAATAAAGCATTAATTATATGTTTGGATTTTATACAGCATAAAAACATTATGGGCAATTGGGTATTGGTATAACTTGGCATGCCAACAAATGAAAACAAAAATCTATACCAAAGCCTAAAGTCTTGTCAATATTGGATCACACAGTGTAACATATTTGTAATATGGAAATACTCAAATTCATCAATTTGCATAAATGCTTGGTGTTTGTAATGCTTACATGAATAAAATAAAAGGGTAAAACTTAAACTACAATTGAAATTGTAGGGAACCCTCAAATAGGTAAAAAGATAGGGAAATTTTTCGCGATTAGGATATGACCTTAATTAAATTTTGTGAACAAGGAACTTCTTATTTTAAAAGAATAACTAGTGAATTAATTTTAGACACATAAGAATTTGTGTAATTTAAACAGTATAAGATAAATAGTGATTCAAGCATATCTAGTAATTGGTATCAACTTATACTGTTCAAGTAGAACGTAGTAAGGCTAGCAGAATGCCAAAGCCTTTAGATCACTCAAAATCTTGGATATTTGATTGAAGATCATACAGAATAAGATATATTTATATAAGGGAGAATATTGTAGGAGAAAGTCCAAGTACATAGCAGTTTACTATATGAAAGTACTAAGAACATCAACTATACAAATATGGGAGATATAAGTTTTTCAAAAAGGAGGGGATGTCAATACCCGTTATATAAGTTACAAATATTTAGAGCAAGGAAGAGGATAAGTCTAGAACATTAGGCTCCCACAGATAGACTATACAAAATAGAATAAAACACAACCCTCTGTATCTGTGTCTAACAACCATCTGCCTTACCATTGTGGCCCTCCTATGATCCTTCTTGCCTATTCACTGCTTAAAACCAATAAAAAGCAAGAAAACACATACAAGGAGGAATGAGGTTTGGTAGTAAAGAACAATAGAGATGGGAGAGTAAGCACACACATATTATCAAAGTCCTTTAGCACGTACACACATATAAAGTTGTACATCCAGACTATAAGGCTGGCAAAATTATTCAAGTATATAAAAAACAAATATATTAATAAATAATAATCATAGTAAGGCAGATTCATATCTATCAAATAAAGATAATTATACTTACACTAGTCATCATATAAACCCACTCTAATTCACATATATCAATCAATCATAAAACTTGCAAAGTTAGTAGCCCTATATGAATGTGATGCTGTTCCTAAGTTAGTTTTTACTACTCTTTCATATATGATGTCATGCAAGGGATATCCAAATAGTATTTATATGGCGCCCTTGGCACTAAGCGGTTGAACAACCCAGAAGCTTGGAGCGGCACTAAGCCTGGTAGTGGAACTAAGCCTAAGATATCACCAAGTCTGGGGCGGCAATGTGGCATTAAGCCTAATGGTGGGCACTAAGTCCTGGGATCTCATGATGTGTGATTTATTTAAATTTCTTTTTCTTGGCATTAGAGATGAGTTGGATGAAATAAATTTTCCAGGAAAACACTTGCCCCTCATTTTTAAATCTTTGCCTTTTCATTTTACAAGCCTTTTTCTCAACCATGAAACAAAATCATAGGCCTTCAAAAGAAGAAGTGTTTAGGACTAGTTAAAACATCAAATATGAATTTTAAAAGTGAAGGATTTTGGATTTATATTATACTAAGTAATATGATTATAGTTTCATATAAATCTAGACATAAATATAGATATGTAGTATTAAAGGAGTGAAGTATAAATTTTCTAAAACCAAAAGCTGCACATAAGAACCATCCATTAGCTTGAAAATGATCTAAATCAAGAAAAGTAGATGGATGAGAAAAACCTCAAAAACAGAAAACTCATTATTTGGGGCTAAGAATTTACAAAGAACGTCCCAAAGTTTCAAGAAAGCACTGGAATTTTTCTGATAATTTTTCGACTACCACAGCTTCCTCAAATCAAGTCTCATTCCATATCAAAAGAAGAACAAACTCAGAATTTATTCCATCTCATACTCATATTATAAAATTCATAGTCAATTCTCTAAAATGCATAAACAGAGATTCCAAAATACATAGAACCCTTATCACGTCTATTTTCCATTGAAAATACATAGCAAGTATCAATCCATGTAAAATGGTACAATTTCTTGCTTTTATCCTGCAGCTACATAGTATCACAATCAATAGGACTTGTTGCAGTGCAAAATACTATAAAATTGTACAAAATTCAAAATGCCATGGATCAAGGGCATTGCGAAGAGGAAAGACAAATCTACAACACTACCCAAGTAAATTAAAAACCAAAATATTGTTGTCTCACAAATTCAACACATAATATTAAATGGTTTAAACCATTTCTTCATTTCTGAATTCCTACGAATTACTTGGAAATCAAATTTATAGTTTACTTTGTTTCCAAAACACATAATGCAGTAACAAAATCAAGGATTCATGCTTTACATATCCTACACACTTCAAATGCAAATAGATTAACAAAAAACCTCACATGTTCATATGCGTCTAAAAATCTCAATTTTCACATTTTACACCAGTGATTAACATACAACCTAACCAATTCATTAAGATACTCAAAAGCAATTTTAAGCTCAAATACTCAAAGCAAGTTACTTGTTTAAATTCAGAAACTCAGAATCCGCAAGCCATTTGATATACACATTAAATGCATATGCCAATCTAGTACTCACATTCCTATGCACATCCTCATTTGCCACCACAAGGTCAGCTCACTTTGAGCAACAATAAACACAATTTAATCACACAATTGAATATTCTATCACAACTAACATAATACGCATAACAATACCACAAAAAATGTGCTCTTTGAGAAATTCGACCAATTTCTTTTAGTCGAGATTTGCTGGATAGTGAGGGAGCAATGTCATTCCCTCGACATGACATTTAATAATCAAAACAACATTGGCAGCGGTTAGACACTCATTACGGCGAGTCATAATTCGAATCTTAGGTATTAATACCCCAAAAGCATTAGGAACAGGGAACTCCTAACCCCCTCCATACGTCAAAGTAACACCCTAAGTGTATTACTGTAATTGTGTTTATTTTTCTAGAATGTGAAAAAAATATTTATATGATGTTATCATGCAAAAGCTAACATATAAACATTGAAACTTGAATCCATATGTAAAATAAATACAGCTTATTTCTTATAACATTCACATCATACAACATAAGAAAATACATAAATTTTAAAATAATTAAGCTACATCTTTCATGATGAGGCTCCATGTTCCACAACACACTTCATCACCTGATTCTTGAAAAGAAGGGAACTTAAAGGGGTGAGACATAATGTCTCAGTGAGTGCTCTAAGGACTCTACAATTGGGTTAGACTCTTCTACCCGAACACTCCATCGTTCATTTGTTTCTCATGGCTTTATCCTCACCAGTATTTATCAAATTTTACTACTTATATGGTTAGGTTTACATCCATCGAATCATAAGCTCTTGTCTCAAACTTATGCCTGATACTCACTTACTACACTAGTTTGTCGTTACTAATATCTTGCGATTTACTCTTAGTCGGGATTGTACTCAACTTTATTCTTACCATAATAGCTCTCCCTCTTGCGGTAAATCCACTTTCCTTACTCGAGCTTTACTCTTAACCTTGTTTCAGTCTATGCGCAAAAGCAATATACATTTTAGCTTATGCTCACATAGTGTCATTCTAGATATATCTCTCTCTATGCTCTTAAAGAGTCACATTTAATCCATTCCAAGTCATCATAATAGTTTCACATCACAAAATAACATAATAAAGGATGGAACCATTCACACATAACACAACAACAACCTAAGGCATTCATGGCATCCACACCATCAATCACACAAATCAAACCAACTTACAATAGTGAACTATGAAATGCAATGTTCTTTTCTCTTTTTCATATGCATGTGGTACTAGAAAAATATTTTGTGAAAGAAGGTTGAAAGGACATGTAGTAACGGACCCACATGATCACATTACTACACTCTCACCAAGATGAGATTGTCCTCGGCATGTCAGGGTTACCTTGTCTTGCAAGGATACTCCAACCCATGAGATCAACATGAGCCACAAGGAGATTCCAAACTGGATACTCCAAGAACAAAGTCATACTTCAAATCATTCATGTCCTCGCTGGTTAAGCTTGACCATATCATCTGACTTAAAAACAATTCACATTTATGATGCATGTGACAAACATTCAAGCACAAGTGATTTTATTGAACCTCACATCACATACAGTGAGTCAATTTTTGCCCCCACATAGATTAGGTAACTCACGGTCAAAATACAACCCGGGTCCATTCTCACCCCACATAGCCTAGGTCACCCATTTCAATGGTAATAAGAATGAAATTGGTATGGATTTAATTGAATAAAAAGAGTAAGGTGCAACTTAAGATACAATGAGATGATCATAATTTAATTTAAAGGCAGTAGTTTATAATATCAGGAATAGCTATAGCAATTATTTTTTGAGAAAGGAATTAATAGAGCAATAAAAGGAATTGCTATAACAACAATTGATAGCTGGAAATTTAATTTGGGTATACTAGGGGAATAAGAATAAAATTTAGATCTTATTGAGACTGCACAATGATCTCAATATACTTATTTGAGTATGGATATTTTAGGAGATAAAAATTGTGCTCTTTAATTGACCACTTTGACTCTAAATGAGTCCCAAAGTGTTTAGTTCTCATCATAGGTACTACTGATTATAAATTCACTAACTGCATGTACTTTTAACATAGACACTAGCTTCGCTCCATTCACAAAAAATATTATACTATTCGCTAGCTTTCAACCAATAATAATAACTATACTATTATAAAAAAATCAAATAATTTTCTATAAACACCTCAAGCAATTAATCATACACATATACTCAAATATGCTACTACAAATTATAAGCTAACACCTCAACATAGGATGTTACTACACTCCCCCCATCAGAGAATTTTGTCCCTGAAATTCTGTACCTAGGTTAAGAGACAGGGACACTGTTCACGCATATCCTCTTCACGTTCCCACATCACATTATGATCATCAGCCTCATCCCAACACACTTTTACTAAATATATCTCCTTGTTGCGCAACTGCTTGGTCTCCTTAGCCATGATTCTTATAGAAAATGCTTGATGTGAGGTTTTCTTTCTACTGTATGGTATCAGGTTTTTTGATATGTGAGGGGTTGGAAACAAACTTTCGAAGTCGCGAGGCATGAAAAACGTTGTGGAAGTTAGAAAGACACGAGGATAAAACAATTTGATATGCTATAGAACCAATTCATTTCAAGATTTGATATCGACCAATATACTATTTACTAGCTAACAACATCAATAATAACTATACTATTATAAAAGAAAATCAAATAATTTTCTATAAATACCTTAAGCAATTAATCATACACATATACTCAAATATGCTACTTCAAATTATAAGCCAACACCCCAAAACAGGATGTTACAGAAATCATTAGGGTACATAATGTTAGAAATAACTTAACAAACTCAATTTCATACTAGCTTTCAGTATAAAAATGACCTAACATTCAAAAGCAAAACAATAACGGGTAGGCATTAAAAACCAAAAGGGTTCTTTCAATACTAGACAAACAACCACTTCAGTCACACACTTTCTAAGACACATATTGCGTTATTGATGAAGAATAAAAGGATTATTACACTAAGAAACAACATGCCCGACTTATAACAAACAACTTCGGGAGTGGGGACAATAATGCTTAGGACTATATTTTCTAGGACAATATTCTCCTTAGGTTTCTAAGGAGAATTAGGATTTAGAGTTCTCTTTGCAAAGAAAAAATTTGGGATTTAGGGTTTGTAAAGAGAAGAGTGAATCCACAAGATGGCGAGATGGCAGTCAAGAATTGAGATTTCAATTTTATCGAGACGAGAGTGACAGGTTATATTTTGAATCTTCCTAAAACCACTCTTGTGCTTTTAGTTTAGGCTCATATATATTCAAACAAATGCAGTACAATTGAAATATGAATCTTACGTTACTTTATTAGGTGCAAAGGGAACATTTTCTGGAGGTTTTGATATTTATGCATTTGGTGCTCAAAGGCCAGAGGGTACTTCTTTTGGGGGTGTATTTCTAATATAGTTACTTTTATACTCATTTTCTAACTCTTTCCTCCGCTCTTATAGAGCATCCAAAACCTGGTTGGCTATCAGTAGAAATCATCACTGATACTATAGAAGGTACTTTGTTTTTATGAAATTCTTTATTTGCTATTCATTTTTCATTTTGTGCTATGTTAAATCTATTCACTTCATTTTTCAACTGCTAGGAAGCCATTGGTTGCTTCCATGGATGGCCTTGCCTTGGGTAGAGGCTTAGAATTTGCAATGTTACGTATTACCAATTGATTAGGAGAATAAATTTTTCCTTATAAGTTTGTACAAAATATTACCAATTCTTTTTCTCATATAGGCATGCAATGCTCGGTTATCAACCCCAACTGCTCAACTAGGCTTGCCTGAACTTCAGCTTGGAATAATTCCTAGATTAGAAGGTAGTAACTGGATCAAAGATTCTCTCATTTTAATGTCACTTATCTATATATACAAGTCCATGCGTTTAAATGTTTTTCTCATTTATATGTTTTGGCTGATATCAACATTTCTATGCTTCTGTCCATGCGTTTAATAATTAATGATAAAAGGTATGGTGCCTTAAAAACCCTCGGTGAAAGGAAGCAATCTTTCAATGAGGTAATTCTTATATAACTCTGGAGAGGACCCATGGTACTTCGTGGAAACATTCTTCTTTTCTACCCCAGCTTAATGTGATAATGGATATATGACACTATCCTTTAGAGAAAAACTGATTATGTGATAACGTGATAATGTATAATGGATATTAGAGTGCTACTGATTGTAGAGTATGATAGTATCATGTCTATATTAGATTATTTAGAAGATGTGTTGGTCTAAATTGAAGAACAGAAGCAATTCATGTCTCTTAAACATGTGTGGTCCTGAATTTAATCTCGAGATTAACATGTAGGAAAAAGAATATGGTTAAGAAAGGTTTTCACTTTAGCACTAACAATGGTTAGGGATTAAAATCTCTTACCTGTTGAGTGGAAGAATAGTCAGAATACTCTAGGAAACCAAAACAGTTAGAATATTTAGTTTTTGAGATAACCTCTAAAAATTCTGGGGCTTAGTTATACAACTTATATTTTACTTTTTGGGAATGTTAAGTTGTCACTTCTGATTCTTGATTGTTGTACAAGTTTTGAATCATCCACTTTAGATTTCTTGATTGCTTCACAAAATTATTCTCAGTTCAACTTGAGATATATTCTCAAATCTATACCAACTACCTTGCACCAAAATTGTCTTCACTATGAATTCAATTAAGAAAAATTCAAGAAAAGAGATGTCATGAAGAGGTGAACAGGTGATGACCTAAAATGAAGTATACTAATTAAATGATATCTGTTTAGGGAATGAAACTGCCTTTTCTACTTTCTAGGCAAATGTATTGCAGAATTTCACTCATAAATAATAAGACAAGAAATTTGTTCCTTCACAATTTAAGTATCTGATTGAGAAGCTCTATTTGTTGTTATATTTTTACAATATACAATGTATTTAAGCTGAAGGGTATTTAGTCAATGAGTTCTTGAACTACATCTTTTTGTGCAATTTTAACTTAAGATGACCAAATACACGGTGTTCATCACCTATTTTGATTATTAAATGCATCAAAGTTGCTCCAAGGGCAATGCCATGAAATGCCAGTTTTATTTTCTTTGTTTCCAGACTTAATAACTATGGTTACCTGAATTCCTTTGTTGGCTAGTAGGTACTGCTTAAACTTGTATTTTCATTTCATATGTTACAGTTTTATGACAATCTTCTCACTAAGTGACTGTGGTTATGAAGTCCATCATCAAATGATAATTTTTCTTAAGATTATGGCAAAATGACACATGATTTTCTTCAGTAGAAAAAATCTTTATTAATACAAGGTAGGAACTAATATTATTGTTTCATTTCACTATGTTACCAGGAGACATCCATGGTCAATATTCTGACCTTTTGAGACTATTTGAGCATGGTGGATTTCCTCCCGCTTCAACTACTTATTCATAGGCGATTATGTCGACAGTGGAAAGCAAAGCCTTGAATAAAGATGAGTTCTTAGAGAATGAGATGTTAAAATGATCTTGTTAAAATGAGCTAACCTAAAATTAATAGTATTTAGTAAGTTTGGAAAATATGGATTGATCCATGTGTTCAATTTATCCATGGCATGAACTTTGGTGAGGAAAGATTGACCCTTCTGGTTACTAGAATTGAACTAGAACAAATCTATTATGCCCCATTGTTCGATTGATTGATTTCTGCAGTGTTAACTTATAGTTGAGCTTGTGACTGATGCAATTTTTTTAATGATTTTTCTATCAATTATTGCAACTTGTAATTCATTCTTATTGTTTGGTTTGAATTCTAAACATTTTAGTGGTATATAAACTATGTTTATAATCACATAAAATCACTTTTTTTAAAAACAAAAATCACATAAAACCAAGTAGATTACTTTTGGTTTTGTATATGAAATTTATCTTTCACCACAATAGTTAATTTATGTCCTTTGCACAAGATAATTTGTGAAGAAAAGAATATGAATGGATAGCAGTAGAGAGCATAACTAGAATTTTATTTATTTATTACTATATAGCTTTTGCCTATAGTTGAAGACTATAGGTATAAGTTCTCAGCTTCTACCTACAATTGAAGGCTGTAGGAATAAGTTCATAACTTCTACCTACGCTTGAAGGCTATAGATAAAAGTTAATGACTTTTACCTACACAAATTGTAAATTGTAGGAACCACATATAGTGATAGCCAAATGTAATTGTAGGAAAAAAGAATCTGTAGGTAGAACCTAAAGTGGCAGAAAATTATCCATCATTGTACGCCCCTCAAAGTTGACGGACAAAATGTCCGTAGGACAAAGTTTAGAATACATTTACCTATGCATTTTTTATTTCTAGTGACAGTTTTTGTCTGTAGACATAAGTCAGTTTTTCTTGTAGTGTATATCTTGTATTTATCTCTCGTCCTCATTTGATCATTTATTATATTTCAAATTCAAACTTATCTTTATTTTATCTCTTTCTTTCTCTTAATTGTATATTTTGTTGTACAATTTGTATTACAAGGAGAAAAGAAAGGAAAAACTAAAAAACTAAAAAAAACAAAAACTAGCTAGTGCCTTCGTGAGAAGAGAGTCCCCAAGGCATCCTCTCGCAAGCTAGGACCTAAAGCCACTGGGACTTCATGAATTACTGTCAAAGGATCTCTATTCTCAGCCCACATTTTAGCTAGAACATCCACACTTTGATTTGCCTCTTGGGAAACATGTTGCATAATGCAATTCCAATCTCTCTCCGTGAGCCTTTTAATAGGGATGATGAGATTACTATAACGGTGGTGAGCTACCACAGGGCTCTTAACTAGCTCCACTATCAAAGCAGAATTAGAATGTACCTACATGTTCCTCCGCCTCAACTCCCATCACAATTGTATGCCATGCAATAAGGCCATTAACTCTGCAAACATGATTTCAATAGTATCAAGTATCAACGCTACCATAGAAACCCAACAACATCTTCCCTTTCTAGTCCCTACATAAGCCTCCATATATATCCCACTACCATAGGATCCCCAAGCACACTGCCATCAATATTCATGGCAACCCCATCAACTAGGGGATGCATCCAGGAGATTAAAAGTTGACTTGAGGGCTTAGGAGTGTTCATGCCAAAAGCATGAGTAATGCATTACTGCTCCAAGGCCTTAACCTGAGTTCTTTATGCTCAAGTTATGAGTGAGTTGCGAGCAAGCCACACGTTCTATATAATGATGGAGATGATGTTGCTATGATGGACAATAAAATCCTTCAACCAGGGAAGGCAAGCTTCATTAGAATTAGGGACATGCAACTGATCAAAACCACTTATTGACTAAAACGTAGTCGCATGAGGACATGTAAACAAGCAATGAGACATTTCTTCAACCACATCAAGGCATCTTGGACACCAGGCATCCACCCCAATCCTTTGGTGAGATTACTCCCTTGATTGAGAGAGCAAGATGAAACACTTGCCATATGAAAATTGAACGTTAGCATGCAAATGTAATTTCCATATTCAACCCCAAGAGCCCAAAGCCCTAATCTCACTTGTGTAACCACAACACCATTTGTATGTGTTCCTTGTTGTGTACTCCCCCGACATAGCATTCACCCAAACCGAAAGATCCTTGACCCCCTACACAAAAGTAGGTGAGACTACCATGATAGCTTGAGCTATATAAGAGGGAAACATAGTGTATGATCTAACCAATTCTACCTATTCCCTTCCTACACATCCCTAATTTTAAGACCAACATCATGGATATCAACATACATAAGGGATTCAAGTTGCGATGGGTTTCTTAACTGCCCATGGCTCAAACCACAAGTCATTCTCTCCACTTCCAACTTTGAATTTAAAATCGTCTTCTATGACTTTGAGAGCCTTAAGAATAGAGTTCAAAACTGAGGATCCATGAGTCCTCCTTCTTATAAATAAGTGACAATCCTTCAAATAAATGTTAGCCGCCAGAGACATTCACAATTTCCTTGATGGATACAACAAATTTGAGATGAGTTTGCCTAATAAGATCATGTTGTGATCCCTTGCCCTTCTGACCCCCAGCATTCCAAAGCATCCTTGGTCTGGTGATTTTATACCACCTAACCATATGTAGTCCTTTGCCCTCCGAACTTCTCCAAATAAAAGACATAATAGTTTCACACAAGAAGGTGCACATAGACATACAAAGGACAACAATTGAAACCATTGAACAGTAGTTGTAACATTTGTTTTTTTTTTTTTTGGAAATTCAGCAAAAACATTATGACTCACCTGAAGGGTTTTGGGCTCTTGAGCCTCTCTAATGGCATGAATGAGAGCTGTAGTAGCAAGTGTCTCCACACTGCGATTTCTCAATCCCTTAATAACGGAAAAATCATGGTCGGAGATATTGTAGTCCAACCCTAGAATTCACGCTACACATGTACACCCCAAATTATCAACCACCACCGTGGACGAGGAAGAAGTGGAGGATGAGGATTAATAAGAATTGACCTTGAATTTGAAATGCACGGGGATTCAAACCATCGCAGAGAAAGGAAACATCACTGTGTAGAAGGAGAAGATTCACGCTATTTGCTGAGGGATTTAGCACCGCTAGCGAGGATTTGATTCATGTCGTTTGCTGAAGATTCAAAAGCTCGGGGATTTTGCAACAGAGGGTTCAACAACGAGCTTGAGGGTTTTGCAATAAAGGGTTATGGGTTTTGTTGAGTTGGGACAGTTTTTAGAATGGTTGTAAGTAGAAGGGTTTAAAAAGGTAATCTTTTAAGAATGGTTTAATTTTCTAACAAAACTATCAGTTCCAGGTAATGTACTTAATGGGGGTATAAACCCCCAATAAGGCCAAAATTAATTCGTATTAAAACAAATGTTTCTTGTACTGAAAAAATTCATACAGATTGAATTCATGAATGGAAAAGGAAAGAATAAGCCATATGCACCAAATAATAGATTTAGAGAATAAAAGGAATAATTTAAATCAATTTGTAAGCCTTAGATACCTATAAGAGACTCGGAGAAGAAAGAAAAAGGATAACTATTTTACCCTCATGAGATATGTAGATAAGTAGTCACCAAAACTGATCATATGGAGAGATAAAATAGTCAATATTATTCATGATCATATGTACTCATAAACTGATCATATGGAGAGATAAACCATACAATAAACCAACAAAAGCAGAAAATTTAGGCAACCCATAATAGTAGCATAAAACTGAAAATTTTACAATGGGAAGATATACCTAAATCTCTCTTGTTCTTCCGATAGCATATTCAGAGCCTTGGCAATTGCAGTAGCAACTTCTACGATGTTCCAAGGGTTGACCAGGATAGTCCTAACACCAGGTGACTGTGCAACACCAGAAAACTACAAGAAGAATCCCATATGTTAGATCAAGAGGATACTTATCTATTTAAAGACATTGAGAAGCATTCAACAGAATATAGATAGATATCTACTTAAAAGGAAGAAATATGCAAAAGCTACGTTGAACAAACCATAGATTAGAGGCATTGAAAGCCTTCTACAAATAGACCTCTATGATACGAATAAAGAGATGAAACATTGTATCTTGTCCAAAATAGATCTGTTGTTAACGCTGTGCCGTTCGACATGAGATCAGGTTCGAAGTCAAAATCCATGGTTGCGCCGTTTGGCGAGTATAACACTACTAGAAAATAAGCTTTTAACATCGTTTTTTTTAAAAGTATCAACGTTAACATCAATTTTCAAAAACCGATGTTTTCAAAATTATACAACATCGATTTTTAAGAAAAATTGATGTTGCTTAATGAGAAATAAATGAAAAAAATATAAAATATGCATTAAACAACATCGGTTTTTAATAAAAATCGATGCTAAATTATGTAACAACATCAGTTTTAAGTAAAAATCGATGTTGTTTTATGCACATTAGAATACTTTCTACATCGGTTCTGCCAAAAACCGATGTGAAAGATACACCTCTACGTCGGTTTTGACACTTGATATTGATTAGTAGTTACAACAGCGATTTTGTCAAAAATCAATGTTGAAGTGTCTTTTTCACATCGGGTTTTTTAGAACCGATGTTATATTGTCACTTTTAAAAAAATGATATATGCTCTTTATTTCTCTCCTTGTAATTTTGAAAGACTTATTAAAAGCTTAAATTACCAAATAAATTTATACACGTGTACTAAATCAAATTTCTTATATATATATATATATACAATTACTTTCATGTATATATATATATTATATAATTACAAATGAATATTGAAATAGTCAAAGGGTTATAACAACTTAAAAAGAAATGCACTCAGACATACAATGTGATGCACATATGATTTTAAATTATGATTGCAGTAGTGCACAATGGAAAGGCAAATACATTATTTAGACACTGACAAACCCTACTTTTTAATCTCTCCCCAAAATAAACAAAAAAACATTAAGGGAACATGGGTTTCATCGAGAAGCTTCACAGTGATTAGTGATATCTATCACAACTAGAAGAACTTGCAAAATCATAAGAGGAAAAAACAATCTAAGTTAAAACCTGTCCTGTTGGAACACGCTTTCAAAATTAAAGTGTCTATGTTATAATTGAATCCCAAATATAAAGGACTTCAGTGCAAACAGCACATAATGCACCAATATATGCGAGCTTCCCAACGTTATAAAAAATGCTCCGTTAGTTTCAATTCCAAACTTATTGTTCTTAAAGATTAACGAACGTCAATCAAGAAATATGTAATTAATGTAAAAATATTGTGCTTGGAATCACCAGATGGTCAATTCTAGAAATTAAAATAAAAAGTTCCAATCTCTCAGCCCAACAATTGAGTCATTCCTATAAATTTTTCTCCTAGTATAATACATGAAAAATATATAGCCACTGCACTGTACATATATACACTATAATAATATGATATAATACATGGAAAATATATAGCCACTGCACTGTACATATATACACTATAATAATATGAGTACATATTTTTAAATGTAAGAATTATGGACTCGTGAATCACAAACTTATTCCTAAAGTATACTTAAAGTAAATATATATCATATACGAAATTACAATCTAAAATGAATTTTTGTAGCCGCATCACTAAATAAATTTATAAATTTATACTACAAATCAGGATCTTATCTATATATTGAAAACATATATGCATATACACTAATTATATTAAAATGCAAACTACACGAAATTCAAGCACGAGAAATTCGGCCAAAAGAATTTGAACCTAGTAATTTGAATCAAAGCACAATCTAATTCAATATTTATACTACAATACACCAGAGTTCAACCAAAAATTACTGCATAATAAATTCAATAATTGAGACCAAACTTAGAGTGAATTACTTGAAGTTTTGAAACTATTCTCAATGGCATGAACATTCAATAAAGTATTCGAGCCAGATACTTAAAAAAATGATTCAGTGTTAAATATTTCAATATCCGCAATTCTCAATGATGGCAAAAACTAACTTAGCAGCAAGCAAGAAGCAAACCAAAAAAACCTTTATTTTTTTCAACAATGCAACAGTCTAGTAGGCATTTCATCAAACAACTTGACTACAATCTCCAAATCACCAAATATTTCAACCATTGAACCACCAAAAAACTTCTTGAAATCCAAACTCCAATCTGTCTTCATTGAGGATTTTTCACAAACACATGTGAGCACAATTTTTTAGCTCACCAAACCAGAATACGAGACCTTCAAATTTAAAGTGCAGCCAAAGCCACATAAATTCAATTTTCTAATCACAGTCCACAAATTTGAAGCAGCACACACACTGTAAAACCCATAATCATCATTGTTCATGAAAAAACCGCTCTCACAAAAGAAAATCAAAAACATCGCTCTCAAGGAAACCAAGAAATGCTTTTAGGACATGTTCAAGGTTGGCAATAATTTCTTCACCAAATCCAATTCAAAGAAAAAGGGAATAACATAGTAAAGGAAACCATGAAATGCTTTTAGGACACGTTCAAGAAATGCTTTTAAAACAAAATCATCACTGTATCCCAAGTGTAATTTTCTTTATTTATAAATACAGCAGTTTAGGATTCACCATGGATCTTCTAAACTCATTTAAAAATTTACTAAATTAGGTAATGCTTATTTTTCAACTATGTATCCCAAGTGAACTTAGCAGATTTGTTTGTAGAATATATGCAGTTGAAGGTTCTAACATAGATTGAAGTAAAAGAAAGACACCAAACACAAACTAATTGAGCTCCAAAGTTCCAAACAAGTAGTTATATGCATATGCTTCACAACAATATCAATCATAAGCAAGGCAAAATACAGCTTATGAGATATGAAACTATGTTGTGAGATTATGTGTATTACGGCTACTGATCATCCATCATTCATTCAAAACAAATAAGCATACAAATATTCAACATAAGTATGGGAGTAAAAGCAAGAGCCTGAAGATTTCAGTTTCACTAATTAATCTGTGCCCGATAATAATCTCAGTAAAACAATAACAAATAATAGGACTTCTGGTAGGAAGGTCCAAATCTCAAGTAGCCATTAGCCAACCAGAAAAAATAAAATGAAAATAGCTTAAGGGAAAAATAAAGAACATGCAAAAGCAATGAGAATCAGCTCTAAAATACAGTAAAGTATCATTACAGGTTGAAGTAATTACAACACCAGAAACCAGATTCAAACAACACCCATTTCAACCACATCATACTCAGAACTAACATGCCCAAAAAGAGGGTTATATCTTTCCCCCAAAAGCAAAAAGCACATAAATTGAATAAACTAACTTAAAACCAAAATCCCAGAACCGAATCAACACTACCCATCTCTAGGTACATAAATTGATTTTCAAACGGAACACATAGATTTTCTCCACACCAACAACATCTTATCAAATTCAATTAATTTCCAAAATTTAGAGTCGTAAAAAAAACCCTAGAAAGAGAGGTACCCGGTGAAAAAAAGGTCTTCGGGCATCGAGAATCGAATGGAACTTGACGTTGAGCTGATCCGGAATCATTTTTTCGGTAATCGAGAATCCTGTGCGCCATTTGCTTCAGATCAGACTCCAACCTCTCCAATTTCGAGTCTTCTTCATCTTCATGAGGTTCCATCGTTTTGGGAGCCACTGTTCGTAGAAACTCGACCACTTGTGTGTGCAAGTTGAAGAAGAAGAAGAAGAAGATAAAGCAGAGAAGAGAAGTAGTGTGAAGAAGAAGAAGCTGTCATGAGTGACCGTCCAGCCGTCGAGAGTGAGAACTGAGGGCTACTGGGTTAGGGTTCCCTTCTTAATTCTTATATATATACAAGGTCATTTTTGTAATTTACTATAGAGTGGGGGCTGGGCGGATATCATCATTACCAAACCGTCCCCGCCCCCAAATTTATAAAGCGGGGAAAACCAGAACCCGAACCCGAACTCGGTCAACTCGATTTTTTTCCGTTAACATCAGGGCGGGTTCGGGAGGGTCTCCACGGGTCCGGGCCCCATTGCTATGCTTACTTGTGGATTTGCATGCATTTTTTTGGCACTGCGGGTTCAAATAATGACATTACTGTGTTAAATGGATCTAATGTGTTTGATAATGTTTTGTCACCATGTGCATCCGTAGTGCAAAATATAGTACATAGAACCCAATATAATATGTGATACTATTTAGCAGATGGTATTTATCTAGACTTTACTAAATTTGTGAAGACCATCTCAATGCCATAAGGAAAAAAATGAAAATTATTTGTTTAATGACAAGAATCGGCAAGAAAGGATACAAAACGGACGTTCAGAGTGCTCCAATCTTAATTTGCAATTATACATGGTTCAACACGTTTTTCGGATGTTGCTAAAATGAAGAATATCATCTATGCATGCATTATATTGCATAACATGACTGTCAAGGACGAACGTGATACATATCAAAATAATGTAGGTAACATCACGTCAACATTCGAATAATCTTTAGGTACTCACCATAGTATGAGATTAACATACCTTCAAAGGAGAACAAAGGTTCATGAAAAACAAAAACACCGTCAACTTCAAGGAGATCTAGTTGAGCATATTTGGGAACGTTTTGGAAACAAAAATAACAATAATTAAATTTATGTAATATTTTTTTCCATCGTTATATTTTTTCTTTTCAATGTCATTTGTTTAATTATCTATTATTATGTAAAAATTTATTTTTTATTGTTGCGCATTTCGTTTCAATATTATGTCATTTTATTATTTTTAGTTGGTATTTAATATTTTTTTCAATTATTCATATTTTTATTTGTATTCATAAAAACTAAAAAAACATTACTACAAATAAGACTTTTTAAGTCGGTTATTTGCACCATACAAAGACGGTTCTTTAACCGTCTTCGAAAGGTAACACATTCAAAGACGGTTATTAAACCATCTCTGTAGGGAACGATTCTAAGACGGTTTCCCATTGAACCGTCTTAGAAGGTGTTGAAAACAAACAAAAAAAAACAAAAACAGTGATACGAAGACGGTTCTTATGTACAACCGTCTTAGAATGTAACTATTCTAAGATGGTTATCCTTTGGAACCGTCTTCATATCCCTGTGTTAAAATAAAAAAAATTAGAAACAATGATTCTAAGACGGTTCTTGAGTATAACCGTCTTAGAATATGACCATTCTAAGACAGTTATGCTGTAGAACCGTCTTAGTATCCATGTGTTAAAATAAAAAAAATAGAAACAATGATTCTAAGACGGTTCTTGAGTATAACCGTCTTAGAATATGACCATTCTAAGACAGTTATGCTGTAGAACCGTCTTAGTATCCCTGTGTTAAAATAAAAAAAATAGAAACAATGATTCTAAGACGATTCTTGTGTATAACTGTCTTAGAATGTGACCATACTAAGACAATTTTACTTAAGAACCATCTTAGAATTTCTTTTTTAAGATAAAAAAAAATTACTTCAGGACCAATTAGTTTGTTCATTAAAAAACTTCCGTCAACTAAAACAATAATTTAGAGAAAGAATATACACATAGGATTTATTCCTTTTTTTATATACTATAAGGTAAAATTCACTATTAATTATAAATTGATTTAATTATTTCAAATTAGAAGTTGGTTTATAACATGTATATTTGACTGTACTATATAATGAAATTCTTATAAGAATGCAACGCAAAACATCCCAGGCATAATACACAAAAATAGTTCAAGATTTTTAATTTTTATAAAACAAAAATATGACTAAAACAAAAGGATACCTTAGGACCACAATCTAGGGATCAAAGTAGCAGTAGTACCATTGCTAAAAGAATTACCTCACGAATTATTTACTTGCACCCAGGAAGACAAAGGAACTGGTCTAAGGAAAAAAGCATAGTTATAGAAAACCAAAATCATAATCAACAGTTAACTTTATGAGCTAGTAGTCAAAGAGTACAACACCATATAAGAATACTCCATTAGGATAAAAAGCATGATTTGATCAATCAATCATCAGTCTAATCGAAAAAATAGATAAATTTCATATTTGATTTATTGCATGATTACACACCTGTATCATGAGTCATATGGAACATCATCTTCTGCTCAATACAGTATTAGGCTAGCCACTCTATATGCCATGACTGACAATGTACATTTAACAGTTTCGAAGAAGAATATGGACATGGCTTCTCATAAGTATTGGGAATAACTCTTGATCTTTGAACTTTTTAGGGGTAGTGGAAGGTTTAATATAAGTTGTAATAAAAGGTAATTTAAAAAAATTAAATAATACAATCTAATAAAATTAACTAATTTTTTTAATAATTATTAAATCAATTTTTTTTATAGAAGGGAATGAATGAACTACAATATGAGCACGTATTTATGATGAGATTCACAAATGCATAGTACACTTAATTTATTATGTAAATTAAGAACACTTTACAGCATAATATGGAAGCCTTTTTTCTCAATAAAAAAATATATTTAATGTGCTACTTCTAGATTTCAAATCTTCCTCATTTTGACACAAAAATGAGGTGCTCTACGTAATCATTAAAAAGAATACAGCAGGTGATCATGAAGAACACATATATGCTACTTCTAGGTTTCAAATGTTCCTCACTTAAAACATCCAACATTGCTTTTTATATTAACAAAAAGGAAAAAAATTCAGAGAATTCTTTAACTGCTGCAAATAACATAAGTAAACATTCAATTAAAATTCAGAAAAAAAATCATTTTTTTACAAAAATATAAAATTATGTTACAGAGGTAAATGCACATGGACCTGCTATAATAATTGCTTGAGTCTTCAATTCAGGAAGCTACAACGTGGAACAAGCAATATATAAAATTAATTATGCTTGAACATACAAATTTCTTTAAAAGAAAGAAAGGATATTCAAATTAAAGTAAAATGTTGATTTTTACTTTAAAAAATCAATAGCAATTACGAGAATGTATAATACGAAAGCGTATGCTTAAACACTAATTACAATTTACAACATAGCCAGAAAATGCAGGTGGGCTTAGTAGGGCCCTACTACAATACAAACAAGAGTGAGATATTGAGAAACATTGAAATTCAATTCTTTTCTTGAGAACGATCAGGTAAATTTAAACAAAAAGGAATTTAACCATCCATTTATTAATCATCCAACCTATCTTTCCTAGTCAGTTATTTACTTTGTTGTTGTTTGGGACATGAGTGCATGAGACTCTGTACGTTAGTGGAAGAAATCTAGCTTGATCAGAGATATTAATTAGAGGTTGTCTTACCTTACTGGGCTGTTGAGGTGGAGGGAAAGGAGTGTATGGTTTCTTCTGTTTAGTGTTAACCTTCTTTTGCTTAACATTTTTCCTACAAAAAGATATGAAGCGTCAATGAAACTGAAGCAGAGGGTGGGTGAGTACTTTGAATATACAAATTATCAATAAATAAAAGGCATACTTCTTGAATTTTGGAAGGAACCTATCCCAGTTCTCCGGGGTAAGTGTTGGGTCCTTTTCAAGTTCCTTCTTCATCATAAGAACCTAGCTAACAATGTGAAAAGGAGAACTGAGATATTTCTACACCCGAAATCTATACCACATAGGTAAGCTGAATAAAATACAAATTAAATAATCTTAATGTTGTATACAAGATGCATTTTATTCAACATGCGCTCTTCAACAATTCTTCTTACTTGCTTCAAGCCTTTGAATGAACCCATAGCAGCAATTGTGTTTCCCTATGGAATTGCGCGCAAAATTAAATAGAAATCAGGTGATTCTAGACTACAGTCATCATAGTGAAAGTAAATGTACAGTCTTCATATTCTAAACTATGAAGCGCAACTCAAAATTACCTGGACAAGAATGTAGCAGCTAGTGAGTATTTCAAGAGCCTGCACACCAATATAATTTGGAGAAAGCTGAGTTACAAAGTTGAAGTCAACAGCTGGTGGTAAGCAATACTAGAAAACCAAAGCACAAAAGTAACAACAAAGGGTTTATCCCCATTGCTAAAATAATAAATCCTTCACAAAAAGCACACCTTCAGGGTGGAAGAATTGGGACCCACAAGATGTTGTCTTCTTTTTACAAATCGCTCCTGCAGTCAGAAAATCAAACCATCATACTAATTTCTTTGAAATTCTTAAGTCGCATAAAATATTAAGACAAAATACAAAAATCATATGGTAGAATACAAAAAGAGTTGTTTCTGGAATGTTACTAAGGAAGGTCTCCTGAAAGTGCTTAGATTTCATTGCAATTTTGCAATGGAAAGCTTGAAGTGTGTGTCTTCAGTTCAATTTATTTTGCTGTCAAAGAGACACAAGTCTCAGTATTCTCTGTCTACAAACTGAAAATAACTTGACACTACCTACTGTCTGATGTATACTAAGACGAAAGATTATTGCTCCACGAATTTGGCTACCCGTGCAGGCAAATAAGTTGCAGCGGAACTCCCCCACTGCCGCCCTCATGTCACCGAAATCCACTGCCATCGCCCTTCATCTTTGGCGGACCCTCGACGCTATGCTCCTCTTCTTCGTCGTCTCTCTCTCGTGTGTGCTACTATTCAAAAAAGCCTACTACCCTCTGTCCCTCTCTTCGTTTCCTCCAATCCCCTCTTCACCATCTTTTTTCCTCCCAACAATTCTGTGAGAGTGAGTTCTGTTATCTCTCTATGTTCCTCTTCTGCTATGTCCATAGGATGCTCTAGAAGAATGAAAGAGAAAAGGGGTAATAGAAGACGAAGTGAAACCGGGGAGAGAGAAAGAAGCGGTGTTGGGTTTTCTAATTCAAAATTTGAAAAAAAAACATTAAATACCGGATCCAATGAGAGAGCTAGGAATCGAAACCGCGAAAATCTGATGAAACAATTCAAAGACGATTTTGGAAAAACCGTATTGAATAGTGGTTTTTAAAAGCGTTTTCACAAAACCGTCTTTGTTCAGTTGCTTTTAAAGATGGTTTTTACAAAACCAACCTTTTTATTTACTTTTATTTACATATTTGTCACCGCATATGATTTTAAGATGGTTTCAATATAACCATCGTAGATTTAACGTCGTAAAATGACTTATTTATAGTAGTAAAATGACAAGTTTCAATCAAAAAATATGTGTGTGGATTTTTTGGAGTTTCTTACGATTTCTTGTGATTTCTTACATTAAAGCAAAATTTTGTATGAGTTTTTTATAAATAATATCACACCGAAGAAACCACAAAAAATATTAAGAGAACCACAAAAAAGTGATAAAGAAACCTATAAAAGAAAATGCTCTAACTACAACTCCTCCAATGCTCCCTCACTAGCGTCACTACATGCAACGACGACTTCTCTCCTCCCTCCGTCTTCTTCTATGCACCCTCCTTCCTCTTCTGTGGCTTCACTGGTGGCGTCTCCGGCTGGCTGGCCTCGGCAAAACCAACTTTGCGCTCCCATCGTAGCTTGCTTCTTCTTTCAACTTCACAAGAAATTCACGTTTGGCTGTTTCCAAGGGCTTGAACGGCGTTGTTTTCTTTTGCGACATACCTTATGCTTTTCTCCCAAACATCGACGCCTCTAATGCACTAACCTTCATGCTGCTCTTTGCCAACTCGGTGACCACCGAGTTGGCGGTGGTGGGACGAAGAAGTAATGCCGACAGTGGGAGGAGGTGATTTCAATGGTGACTCTCGAAGGAAATGACAGTGGCGGCTGGAAGAGGTGTTGACGACAATCATCTTCACAAAAGGTGAGGCAAGGAAGAGGGCATCAATTGCAGCGGATAAAGTTGGGCGCAGTGGTGGTCTACGAAGTGGGGATGAAGTTGACTCTTATACCCTTTGAATTACAAACAAAATAATAATTTCAGGATAGAATAAAAAGAATGCATTTAATGACAAAAAGCAATGTCTCGGAGAAAGAAAGCCTCACACCTTCAAAAGCTTTACACACAGAAATCATTGACCCTAAATTTATCATTGTAAAAATGAATTCTATTTATAACTTCAAAAAAAAAAACACTAAAAACACACAAATTTTAGTCTTGGGAACAGCTCAAAGAAGCATGGACAACACTCAAATCCCTGGTCTTGGCAGAGATAAAGCTGCTGTGAAACAACCAAGAAATCCCAGGATATAGTCCGATGTAACCACTACAAATGATTTGACATGCCATTCAACATGTTGAGAAGCAATTGTAACACTAAAAGATTGAGCATGCATCTTCCAAGCACTCCAATCGAAACTTCCCAGAAGATGGTCTTTCAGTTTTGAACAATAAAAACTTCATTTCATTTTCTCAAAGGAAAACTAAACCAGAAATGGAGAAAAAAAAAATACAAATTATATACTTAAAATTTTTACAGGACACTTTACCCTGACCTGTTAGAATCCAAACACGAACCATCATACTCCCTCCAAGCAAATCATCGGAAAATTTGTACCATTCAAAGAAGAAAGCCCCAAACTTTTTCAATTTTCATGATAGCCACACCCAGATTCGCAGAGAGAGGGAGTGCGGGAGTTTAGCTCTAAAAGGGGTTTATTAACACTTAATAACATCATTTATACAAAACCGTCTTTAAAAAAGAAGAAGCAAGTTTCTATGACTCTTATCTAAAATATTATCAAATGATTATACAAATCCACTTGAAAAAACTAGTCGATAGTTATAGAGAAGATCAAATAAGTTCAAACATCAAAGCATCTAATGAAGGAGTAACAACAAAGTAGCTAGGTTCTATTGGAGCCTTGGAATGACTTCCTGTAATGTCATTCAAAGACCCAGTGACATAAAAAAACATGTCTTGAAAAAAGAAAGCTCGCAGGAGTTTAAGGTCATAAGTCATCAAGCACCATATATGTACTCGCTTATTACATCAACATGTTTGTTCCATGGGAGCAACTAAGCATTGTCATTGTCATTTTCATTAATATTAACTTCAGCTGCTGTAGCTTCATTTCTAACATTATTATTGGTTTCCAGCCCAACTCTTTTGCACACTGGGCAAAAGTTCCTGCACACTAGCCACTGTTGGATGCAGTGATAATGATACTTGTGAATACAAGAATGAAGCTTCCCAATTTGGTTTCCCTCTTCAAACTCTTCCTGCATATGGAAACAAATTTCGTAGAAGAATGATTAATAGAATACTAAGATGTGAACATGCACGGAATATCCATAAAAAGAGAGTATATATAATGAAACAATGATATTAATAATAATTAAGCAGATAAAAATACTATTTAGATTCGAGAAATAGCCTAACTGATTAACACAATATAGTAGAAATGAGACAAAGAATATTTACTTTCACCACTATAATTGAAGAGTTTCATCTGTTGAGTTAACCACCCAAAATACTATATATATTGGTTACCCTCAAATGAAAAATCAAAATGTAGCAGGACTCACCAGACAAATGGGGCACTTTTCCTTATCTTCTTCTGGACCATCCTTATCAACAACCACGTAAGTCTCACTCTCCAGGTGTTGCATGATCGTTTCGACAGTAAGTTCCTGGGGCACTGCATCAAATTGTTCTGGGTTCTGCTTCAAATCACAATTTTTAGAACAATAATCAACCCAAATAGTTTATTGTAAACTAGAATGAAATTAAGTTTACACTTCACTAGGAAAATAAGTGCAAATGCATGCATTAATCGCTTCCTAAATATTTAAAAAATGCTAAGCATAAGTTGTAGGAGATTAAATTGGAGGTGACGGAGGAGGTGACTGAAGTATTGATTGGGAAAAATATATATAATATTATAAACAGGTTGAAATAAAAGGAGAGTGGAAGGAGTTGAAATAAAAGGAGAGGGGAAGGAGGAGGTGAATCATGAAATGAAATTAGGAACTTTTCAAACTTTATTTTCAGAAAATAAATGGAAAAGACCAATTCTTGAAAGAATAAATTTCATTTAAATTTCATACATGGATAATGAAATGCTGATTGCTAGCAAGATTTGAGGTAAAGGAGATTGAGGAGGCAAATTGGAGTTGTGAAAATTCCAAAAGTATAGGCCCAATTCAATTTCAAAGTTTATCAAAAGTTTTCGAAGATTTTGAAAGAATCATGAAAAAATAGTCACTTGAGTGATTTCCTCTTTTGTTTATTTGGTGCCAAAGTAGGAGAATTAATTCAGTAAGGATTTAATATTACAGACCAATTTCACTGATATGCCACATATATAAGTAATGGAGAAAGTAATTTTGGAGAATTAATCTACAATTACTAAATGAGGTAATTGCATGAAGTAAGAAAAAAAATAAGAAAAGATTGCTAAATTTTAATTAAAAAAAACATGTGACTCTACTTTTTGGGATCTGTAGACAATATGGGATGAAAAAGAATTGTCTTTATTCTTTTTTTAAAAAAAGAGGGTGAGCATGCCCATTATAACGTGTTTTAAGTGCTGGTGTGACAATTTTATGCAAATAGAACTAAAACCCATTGAGAAGTTTAGAATGTTACTAACTATAAGGAGTGTGGACTTAATTATGTTTTCTGTCTTGTAAAAGTCACTTTATTATTTTAAACAAAGAGGGGATAAAAAAAACTATATTAAACAAAGATAATGGTATTTCATACTCTTAAGGTTTATACCTTGCTTGTACTCATGCAAATATGTTAAATCATAGGAAAATCTTAAGTGTCTACCCTATTTTAGGTGGAAAAAAGATCCTCTCCACTTCAGAAGTAAAAGCAAGAGAGGAAATGAGAGAGAGAGAGAGAGAGAGCTTAGAGTTGGAATAATAAAAACAAAGGAAGATGGGTGTTGTTGGAGAAAAGACAAAAGATAAAGAATAAAAGTGATGAGAATCATAAGTAATGTAATGAGAAAGGAAGAGAGAAATAAAATAAAAAGAGTGAAAAGAAAAATCAGTGTATTCATAATATCCAAAAAGAAAATGTGAGATTTGTAATAAAAATAGGTTAAAATTTTTTTTTTATCCTTCCTCATTTTACTAAAATTTGATTTGATAATTTATTTTTAAAAGATTTATTTTAGTTGTTTATAATATTATCCTTTCAATGTAGTGATTGTTTCAAATTTTAAATTTTTTTATTGATTCAAGATGTGAAACTTATTCAATTAAATTCAGATACATCAAAGTTATAGAACCAATTAATATTCAAACAAAACAAAAAAAGTTACAAACAAGGTTATTACCCTTTTGGGTTTGAACATTAATTATGCTTGATAGTTTTCATGTAGGTAAATTTAATGGAATAATTTTTCGACTTAAATCAATAAAAAGAATATAGAATTGTGCTCTAATATCGAAAGTGATAATTATTTCAAGAGGACAATATTAACTCAAATTTGATAATTAAAATACCAAAATGAATATGTTCAAAGATAAAGAATCAAAGAAAATTTTAGTAAAAAGATGAAGAAATAAAATATTATTTATTCTTTTTTATATGACAAATCTCATCATATCTTGTTGGTTATTATAAATACATACTCATTTTCTTCTTTATAATCTTATTTTGTTATCATTTCTCCTTTGCTTTTCATATTACATCCCTTCCTTTTATTTATATTACATCACATATCTCACTTATCATATATAATATGAAGAATAATGTGAAATTGAAATTGATGATAAAACGAATGCATTAATATAATTGCTCCATTTCTTACCTCAAACGCAAATTGTGACAAAAGTACGACGTCCATGCTCCTCAATTCCTATAAAATATAGTCACAAGAAATATTTGTTAATTACAATGATTAAAAGCGATGAGAAATTAAAAGCAAACTAAATATTATCATGAACAGTGTAAATAGTAGAAATTAAAGGAGAGTTGGCTTGCAATTTTGTTTTGTATTTTTAATTTCTATTTTTATTATGTTCCCTATTTTCAAAGATATATATACTGATAAAACAAAATAAAAGAGATTTTCAATGTTTCCTATACAAATCTTTGAAAACAAAAAACTAAATGAAAATAAAATGATAATTTTGTAATTGTAAAGTGAAAGCAAAAAATAAATTTGCAAGTAATCGATCGCCTCGTAATTACCTGATATGGATAATACTAATAACGAACACACGAGGAATAACATGAAAAAAAAAAGTAGAAAGAGAAAGTGATAGATGAAATAAATGATATATGATAAGAAAGGAAGAAAATAAACAACTAAAATGGCTGGTTAGTATAACCTATAAGTTTGTGGTTCCTTTTATCCCTCACTTTAAAATAATGTTAAATCATATTATTAAGATGGTCTAAATACAAGATGTTTTTAAGGTTAAACTTGAGCCATCATATGTAGAATTTGATTGTAAGAGCATGGACGACATACCATTGTGTCAAAATCTATATCGAACATTAGAGTGGGTGGACCACTGCGCAGAGCTTCTAGGATAGACTGAACCTGTATGGGAAAAAAACAATGAAAACAGCTGACTAGGTAATCGCTAAAATAGTTACCAAATAAATTAAGATGGGAAACAAAGAAAAATTTCAACATCTACCGCGAAAGACAAAGAGTGATAAAATTTGCAACTTAAAAATACATTCAACATGTAAAATAATGTGCTAAAATCAGATTTTTGCATGACATAATTATAAGAAGGCAATCATTGAGCATACATAAGGTGGAAGGATTCTTCTCTCTTCGGCAGAAGGATATGATGGTAGCGGCAACGAGGGTCCATCATGGTCCACATATCCAGACCTCTGGGGCAAATTAGATGGAGTCCCAACCGAAGTTCCAACTTGACTAAACTCTTGTCCGTGCAATGGAGTCATATCACCGGCTCCAGGCATATCTTCCCCTTGCACTGCATGTTCTGGTGTGAGGGGAAATAAAGGAAGCAACTCCAATGTTTCAAATGGTGAAAGAGTGATCATTTCGTTTTCGTTGTTTGATGTGTTGTTTGTATTACTTTGTCCAGCAGAGTCACCTTCACAAAAAGAACCTTATATCAGTAGTTAAAGATTGCAAACATATAAATGGTCAAGAGAGGAATGCATGATTCACCTTGAGGATTCATTGTTGGTAAATGTACACTTCTGAAGGACAAAGATTGAAATAAATGTGGCCTCAAAGTATTGAGTCACACTAAACTTGCATGAGATCAGCCAAAAGAAAATATTATTCAACATCGTAAAGTTTTTTTTAAAAAATACTTACATTATATTATATATTAGCACAATTCAGCCATGAGTGGTAATGTAAAGCAGCAGTCTGTCAATGAAATGGATAACATTTCTTCTACTAAAAAATAATGGATCATAGTGACATGTGAAATGCATCTTTGAACATAATATTTGTAAGGATAAAATATGTTTTAAATTCCCGTAACATATGTATAACCATGGATAAATTTTGTTTTCTGTTGAGTTCCTTTATCTGTGTTTGTTATTTCAAATTAGAGATTATGTATTTATTAAAAGAGATTTATGCTTTAAATCTTTCTAGTAGCCATGCCGGTAGTTTTCTTGCTTTCCAGTTAGCTTTTTACTCAAATTTCTTTGAATAACTAAACTGGTAAATAGTTTAGCAACGAATATTTAAATATTCCAATTTTCCTCAAATCCACCATAGCCATATTTCCAAACTAATAGGATAAACAACAAGCTACACATTAGGAACGAGATCCACATCTTTCAAGCTGAACTCCTCGTAATCACATCGAATTCAACAATTGACTAGGTGCTTAACAAATCACAACATTCAAATCATATATATAAAACTTATATAAACCCTTCCCCCTCACACCTCAAAATTATTAAAAAGGTAACACCGATTCTAATAGAGGAACTGCTGAATATTATATATATATATATATATATATATATATATATATATATATATATATATATTCAAATAATAATATATTCACATATAAGTTTAATAAGTTAATGCATGATTATATGGGTCAATATGGACTAGAGCCTCCTAATAGTTTGTTATATTACTAGAGTTTTTATATAACATTGTTAAGCATTACATATTTTATGTCTCTTAGTGTAATATTTCAAATACCTAATACTAAATTCTTATCTCTTAAATCACTTACGTTTAACATGAACATTTCATAAAAAAATACTTTTATATTTAAAAGAATAAAAATATTTTTAAGTTTTATATTTTTTTTTTTTAACAAAGCTTTAAACTAGTCATGCTAGTAGTTTTCTTGTTTCGCCGTTAGCTCTTTAGTCAAATTTTTTTGAATAACTAAAATGGTAAATAGTTAATTCAAGTTTTTTTAATTTAATTAATAGTCTCAGCTTTGAATGCTAAAAACATACTTGCATGCGTTAAAATTTGATAATACCAAAATTTATTACATTTATTAACCATCACCGACTGAAATTCAAGAATGTGAAGAATATTTTTTTTTCAACTTTGAATTTATGATTATTTATTGATTAAAACAATACTATTTCATATTATGCTAGCAATTACTTTTCTCATTCACATCTTTTGGTCAGTTTTCAATATTTATGAACTGATGAATGTATTTACACTATTTTTTGGAGTAACGGGTGCCAATATACAATACTACTTGTTTTAGACCTAAATATAAACAATAAAAAACAATGGATTTAACTATAAGTATATTTTAATTACTTTGACCTTATTTAATGATATACATAATCCCTAAAATACCTTTTAATTAATTATGTTTCTTGTTCCAATGACTTTTTTTTATTAATGAAGGACATTTTAAGAAAAAAATATTTTTTAAAATGTGATTAATAAAATTAAATGATATTAATCAACCTTTTAATTAACGCAAAATTAGTTAATTTTAAATATATTTAGGTCCGGAGGGAGTATAGTTTATGAGAGATTAATTGACTTAGGTAATAAATATGAAAATAGATAGGATTGAATATCCTAAAATCATTTTTGCTGCGTATCTTTTTACTAAAATTTATTTTGTTTTTTTATCTTTTAAAAAAATTATTTTAGTCCATTGTCTCTCAATTTTGGGTTAATGTTATTCTTCCAAGATTGTGATTATTTTGAATTTTGAATTCTTTTTTGACTATCTCAAGACAATAAAATTTTACATTAGGTTTACCTATATGAAACTACTAATTAACCTCAACTAATGTTCAGAAAAACAAAAGGGAGCTATAAATATGAAAAACATTATGTGAAAAATGAATTCCACAAATAATAAAAAAAGAATCTGATTGTACAATTTTGACAACTTGACCTTTGTTCACTAATTGTTTGATATTCAAGATCTTGAAGTTCAAATAATGTGAAACCAAACCCACTAGTTAGCTACATCTAGGGCTAAACCATTTTTTTTCTAATTCCGACCACACAACTTGCTTAAGCGCGATATTCTACTCATTTAAGAAAGGGAAAAAACTCACTAGCTAGCCCCTACTACAATAGCTTGCTTATGTGAGGTAAGCTACCTTCAATGCACGAATTTGGAACCCATTCATCCCCAAATCAATTCAAATCATTTTCTACCACTCACAATGGATTTAAAAAAAATCCCAACACTCAACAAAAGCCCAAAAAAACTTAAATTAATAGTTAATTGAACATAAAATACTTAAATCAAGAATTCCCAAATCTAGAGCAAAAATAGCAAGAACCTTAAGAGCAACCAAACACCCACTTCAATTGATACACACAATCAAGGCTCAATTGTTCATAAACAACAAAACTCTAACTTGGGGAAACAAAGGGAAATGGGGAAAAAGAGAAAAGATTACTCATAAACCAAGCGGGATTCGAGAAGACAAGGGGAAGAACACTCACCTAGACTGAGGCACAAAGGGGAGCTTCACTTGAGTCTCTAACTTCCTTTTTCCTTCCTTTATCGGCTTCTTTCTTTTCTCTCATCTCTCTTCCTTCTTTATATATAATATTTCTAACAAATAATAACCTTAAAATCTCTCTCTCTCTCTCTCTCTAACCCACACACACTCTTCTCATAACATTGAAGTGGGTAAAGGGATTTGGGTGGGCCTAACCCCTTATTAGGCCTTAGGAACTCTTTGTGTCCTATTATCTTATGTTCATTAATCCACAACAAAAACAGCAATAATAATAATATTAATATTAATAGCATTCTTTATTATTTGCATTAAATGCTATAGCTTCTCTCATCATTAAATATGTGCATTTTCATTAAATGTTAGCTTCTCTAATCATTAATTTTTTTTTCTTTTTTTTTCGTTGTTATTACTCTTTGTCTTACAATAATTGTTGTGTAAAAAACAAATTAAAAATAATTATTATTTTTATCTTTCATTGTAACATTAATTACATTTTTCACTTATTTGCTTTTTAATTACTTTTTATATTTAATTTAGAAAAAAAAAAGGAAAAATGGAATAGGAGAAAATAAATTATTCATAAACCAAGAGGGATTGGGGAAGTTAAGAGGAAGAACACTCACTTAGACACATGCACAACGAGAGCTTTACTTGAGTGTCTAACTTCCTTCTTTCTTCTCTCTTCTCTTTTCCTTCTTTATTTCTAATTCTGACAACTAATAAACATAACACCTCTCTTTGTCTCCCTTCTCATAACACTCAGGTGGATGAAGATATTTGGATGGGCTTAACCCCTTAATGGGCCTTAGGCGCTCTTTTTAGGTCATATTAACTTAAGTTCACTAATCCCTAGCACTGGAGCACCTAGAAACACAATAAACTAGACAACAACAATATTAATATTAATATCATCTTTTATTTCCAGTAAATGTTATAGCTTCTCTCATCATTAATTATGTGCATTTTCATTAGATGTTAGCTTCTTTTATCATTATTTTCTTCTTCTTTCTCATTTGTTATTATTTTCACAGAAAACCTTACATTTGTTATGAAAGATTAATTGACTTAGAGGTAATAAATATGTTTGCAATAAATGAAAATAGATAGGATTGAATATCCTAAAATCATTTTTGATGCTTATCTTTTTGCTCAAATTTATTTTGTTTTTTTATCTTTTAAAAAAATCATTTTAGTCCATTGTCTCTCAATTTTGGGTTAATGTCATTGTTCCACGATTGTGATAATTTTCAATTTTGAATTCTTTTTTGACTATTTCAAGTCAATGAATTTTTACAATAGGTTCACCTACATGAAACTACTAATTAACATCAACTAATGTTCAAAAAAAACAAAATGGGGCTATAAATATGAAAAAACAATTATGTGAAAAATGAATTCCACAAAAATTAAAAAAGAATTTTATTGCACAATTTTGATAGCTTGACCTTTGTTGACTAATTGGTTGATATTCAAGATCTTGAAGTTCAAAAAATGTGAAACCAAACCCATTATTAGCTACATCTAGGGTTACAACATTTATGAAAACCACTTTTTTCTAATTATGACCACACAACTTGTTTAAGCGCAATACTCTACTCATTTAAGAAAGCGAAAAAATTCACTAGCCCCTGTTGCAGTAGCTAGCTTAAGTGAGGTTAGCTCACTTCAATGCACGAATTTGGGTTTTATGCAAACCCATTCATCCCCAAATCAATTCAAATCATTTTGTACCACTCATATTTGATTTAAAACAAATCCCAACACTCAACACAAGCCCAAAACAACTTAAATTAATAGTTAATTGAACATAACAAACTTAAATCAAGAATTCCCAAATCTAGAGCATAAAGAGCAAGAACCTTAAGAACAACCAAACACCCACTTCCATTGATTCACAGCTAAGGGTCAATTTCACAAACAACAAAACTCTAACTTGGGGAAACAAAGGGTTCATAAACAACAAAACTCTAACTTGGGGAAACAAAGGGAAAATGGAAAAAATAGAAAAGAGATTACTCATAAACCAAGAGGGATTGGAGAAGACAAGGGGAAGAACACTCACCTAGACTAAGGCACAAAGGGGAGCTTCACTTCAATCTCTAACTTCCTTCTTCCTTCCTTTCTCGACTTCTTTCTTTTCTCTCCTCTCTGTTCCTTCTTTATACATAATATTTCTAACTAGTAATAACCTTAAAATCTCTCTCTCTAGCACACACACTTCTCATAACATTGAAGTAGGTAAAGGGATTTGGGTGGGCCTAACCCCTTCTTAATTTGTAAAGTGGACCAAAATATCCACGTTGCATGATTCAAGACCTATGTATTCCAGTTTATCTATTGTATTTCCTATGGTCCCAAATATCAACACTATTTTAAGGCACTACTGAATCTTGAAGAGGAAGAGAAACAGAGGCCCTTGTGAATGTCGTGAACTGGAAGAGATACTCGCACCCCCTAGAGGGTGAAGAACTAACGAACAAGAGAAACAGTGAAGAAGAACTTGCGAATGGTGAAGGAAAAGAATGGAACATGAACGTCGTGAGAGAAAGAGGGATTCATACCCCTTGGATGCTTAAGAAGAACTCGCGAACAAGCGAAAAAAGAACAATGAAAAACTCGTGAACGGTGAAGAGGAATGGAATGTGAACCCTAAAATCTAAGACTAATTGAGAGGGGACAATTTGGTTTTACAATTAAAATGTAAGGACAATTTCATCTGCTCACATATTTCAATTGACATTAGTTAACGACGTTAACAAATGGGGTAAAAGTAATATGCAAAAAAGGAGGGGTATTGGGTGAATTTTGAGAAAAACACAGGGCGTGTTAGTATAATTTATTCTAATATTAATAACATCCTTTATTTGCATTAAATGCTATAGCTTCTCTCATTATTAATTATGTGCATTTTCATTAAATGTTAGCTTCTCTCATCATTAATTTTTTCTTTTTTTGTTGTTATTAATCTCTTTGTCTCACAATAATTGTTGTGTAAAAAACAAATTAAAAAATAATTATATTTTTTTATCTTTCATTGTAACATTAGTTATATTTTTCACTTATATTCCTTTTAATTACTTTTTAAATTTAATTTAGAAAACAAAGGAAAAAGGGAATAGGAGAAAAGAGATAATTCATGAACCAAGAGGGATTGGGGAAGATAAGAGGAAGAACACTCACCTAGACACATGCACAAGGAGAGCTTTACTTGAGACTCTAACTTCCTTCTTCCTTCCTTTCTCGTCTTCTTCTCTTCTCTCTTCTTTTTTCCTTCTTTATTTCTAACTCTAACAACTAATAAACATAACACCTCTCTTTGTATCCCTTCTCATAAAACTCAGGTGGATAAAAAGATTTGGATGGGCTTAACCCCTTAATGGGCCTTAGGCACTCTTTTTAGGTCATATTAACTTATGTTCACTAATCCTTAGCACTGGAGCACCAAGAAACACAATAAACTAGACAACAACAATATTAATATTAATATTAATATTAATATCATGCTTTATTTGCATTAAACATCACAAATTTTGTCATCATTAATTATGTGCATTTTCATTAGATATTAGCTTTTCTTATCACAAATTTTAGGGAATTATTTTGAACTTCTCTTATTGATTGAAGATGTAAAACTTATTCTATTAAATTCAAGTACATGAAAATCGTAGATCGTGTAACATAGTCACACCTTGACCATTCAAAGAAACTTAAATTAACCCTACGAAAAAGTGTGGTTTTATTGAAAATGAATGAATGTGGTTAATGGCTTACCTCAGTAAGGCTGACCTTAACCTATCTAGGGATTTATGAACATCCATTTTGTAGGCCCCTTCAACGTTAACTATCATGACAACCTCCAGCACTAGGTTAAGGACTTTTCTAGGGCCCTCAACTTATGTGTCAACTCATATAAAATGTATGTTATGATCATTCAAATCCAACATTATATCACATCACACTACTACAAAAAGCATTTTTCACGATGCACTTTCGAAGATGGTTATTATAAAATCGCCTTAGAATGTCAGGCGGTGACAATTTTGTAAATAATAGGAGATTTATGACGACGGCTTTATAATAACTGTCTTAGTAGGTGTATGTTCAAAGACGATTTTGTTAAAACCGTCTTTGTAAGTCTGATAGCGGTAACAATTTTTGACACATTTACGACTTAAACGAGGACGATTCAATAAGTGTCTTAGAAAACTAAGTTCAAAGACGGCTTTATTGTAAAACCGTCGTGGTTGCCATATTCCTATAAAATTCTTCAAATTTCGGAAGAAGTAAAAAAAGCTAGGGTTCTCAGCACCCTTCCTTCTCCCACTTTGACTTCCACCTCTTCAAATGGGCCTCTTCCTTCGTCGACTCCTGCCGCCACACCAATGCCACCTTCCACTGATGGCCTGCACCCTCGCCTCCACCCACCGCCTCCCCCAAATCCGCACCCTCCTCCACCTCTTCGCTGCCAAATCCTGCCCCCAAACCCAACCTATCTTCTCCCTCTCCTTCCACGCCTTCTCCAAATCCAATCTCCTCAACGACATCGTTTTCGCATTCCACTCCAAGTGCAAACTAATCGACGTCAAGCCAAACGTCTTCGTCTACAACCTCCTCATCCACGTTAAATGTGGCATCCACAACGCGAGATGGTGCTAAAACATAGTGTTCAACTCAATGTTTCACCTTTAACATTTTGATTAGTGGTTATTGTAGAAACTCGCAGTTTAACTTGGCGTTAGAGATGTTTCACGAGATGGGGAAAATGGGATGTTTCCCCAATGTGGTTACTTTCAATACCTTGATTAGGAGTTTGTTTAGGGAAGGGAATGTTGAGGAAGCCGTTGGGATGGCTCGTTAGATGGTTCAATTAGGGATTCGATTTTGAGTGTTAGTTGTGAGATTTTTGTTCAAGGGCTTTGCAAGGAAGGGAGGGTTTTGTAGGCGTGTGAGTTGTTGCTGGAGTTTTGTGAGAAGAAGGTTTTGCCCGAAGGGTTTGATTGTTTTGCATTAGTGGAGGTTTTGTGTGGGGAAGGGTATGCTGTGAGAGTGTTTGTGGTTGGACATTTTTTTTCAGATTTTGAATGTTCAGGTTCCTTTCTTGTTCAAGCTTGCAGTTGATTTGTTGACAGTTGCCATGGGGAGTGCGGGTGCTCTTGCTTCGAATTCAAGTGGGTTGGCTCTTTTCGTAACGCCTGTGGCAGTGTTGATTGGATATGGGATTGCACAGTCAGGAGCTTTTGCTTTCAATGGTATTTGTATACTTTTTTTGTGTCTACCTACTAAAGCTGGTTTATCCATGAAAGTGGCATTGGCAGGCTTTGGAATTGTAAATTCTAATGTATAAGGCTTCTGAAACGAAACCATTCTTTAAATTATGATTTATGTTTATTGGATTGCACCTATATTTATAGTGTTAATTGTAGAGAAGTAATTATACTAGGAGCAAGGATAACATATATCCTTAAGAGCTGAAATGAATTGTTCTAAAGCACAAAAACAAAAGAAACAGTGATAACTAGGAGTAAAGCAGGTCTGCCCAATTCTTCAGACTACTATATGAATTTCTATTTCTATTTCTCTCTTTTCCTTATAGCATCAACTTTGTACTTGTATCTTTATTCATATTACTTTCCATGTTCTGTGCATAGTTATGCATTTCGTGAGTTTCCTTCTAACTCTAGTTGATTTGTAATTCCTTATAGTATATTAATTTGTTATAGCATTTTTTTCTGCACAACTATTCAGCCCATCAACTCATGTTCAGAGCATGTTTGAAAGAATTTGTGATGTGTGTGTTTCTTTCTTGTAACATAACAAAAGCTCCGCAGGTATTTCGGTCTAAAGATGGTGTATGAGTAGTGAGTGTTTGATTAAGACATTTAGTGTGATTTTGTTTTTTTCCCAGTAATTATCTTGGGATTAAGT
Source organism: Glycine tomentella (assembly GCA_007407185.1). Lineage (NCBI taxonomy): Eukaryota > Viridiplantae > Streptophyta > Magnoliopsida > Fabales > Fabaceae > Glycine > Glycine tomentella. Next base: position 104,071 of record PYAF01004804.1, read on the forward strand.
TTAATACATTTGCAAACGTGTGGTATTAAATTAAATTATTAGTTTGCTGGTATGTACAATATTGAATTATTGCTGCGTGTCTTTATTTAGACAGATAGGTGTGTTGTAAGCCATAACCACATAAGAAGTATTTGCTGAAAATGATGCATCAGATTGTAAGCCATAACCCCCCTATCCACTTTTCTATTGTTTGTATTTTGTAATTGTATGTATCACATCAGTTTCCAATTTAACTTTTTTGCATGGATACTAATATTTTTATCACAATCTTTATATTTTTCTTTGATTGGACTTTTCACTCAGAGCATGATAGTTCAGATGTACATAGTAAATTGAATGTGGAACATCACCATGAAGAACGTATCGTTCCAAACATGACAAGATCACCAAGGGTGAAGTACATAACATATTATGAAGATTGTAAAAGTCTTCCTGGAAAGAGGACAGCAGTTTGGGAGCTTGATAAAGGTGCATGGCTTGTCCTTGAAGCTGTCATAGACTAACTGATGATTTATGTATGACTAAAATAACGGCAACTAGATTATGAATTTGTGATGATTCATGCCCATGTAGGCTATGTTAATTCAGTGTAGATGAGTATCTTGTCAATTTTCTGATTGGATTTAAAAGTCAATGGTCACAAAATTAACACTTAAAGAATTCATTCACTTAGGGAGAAGGTTTGGTTAAATGTATTTAGTAACCCAGGAAAGGGTTATTTACCTGCATGTGTAATTATTTATTGATTTCATGATAAACTATAAAGAAAACCCTTAATTTGATCCTCCAAATTTGTAAGAGTTACTTCATCAGTCCTTAAAAAATTTAGCCATCAAATTAGTCCCTCATAACGAAAGGCATCATTTGCATGGAGCGGCCTACTGTATTTAGCCATCAAACTATTTACTTTTTGTCCTTCATTTTGCTCTATATGAGTGTTAAATCATGGCAAGAGGTTCTATTCAGACTATAATTCTTAAGAATGATAATTTCTCAATTTCTTGGCTTTACTTATTTCCTGGAGCTTATTGTAAATGCAAAATCAATAATCATGTGATCTTTATTATTCCTTGTACTTTGCAGAACTTTATTGTTACTGTGGTTGTTGCTCTGTTGTCTCTCTCTGGTCGAATTTCAGTTGAAAAGCACAGTTGGAGGCTGATCAAGGCCTGTGAGCTCCAAAACTGCCTTAAGAGTAGCCCCTACAAAAGTGAAAAATTAAAAGAAAGGAAATCAATAATGTAGAAGCACCCCTACATAAGTTAATGACAAGAGTGCAAAATTAAACATAGTAAACCTACAAAAGTAATAGTGAGTTACCGTAATTAGTTACACATATCTTAGCTGTAATTTTAAGAAGCTACTAGTTATCCTTTTTCCATATATTTTTGCAAACAACAGCGCAACATTAAATACTAACAACAACAACGACAATAATAATCAAATAAACACACTTCAGCATACCCACATCCAAAGCGACCACTTCAGCATTCAATTATACTTGGCCCATTGTTTTGTGAATATCAAGCAGCTTCTCAACATCCTCTTTGATGCAAGGAGGCACAAACACAGTGGGAGGTTTCAAATTGAACAAACCACGGCAAGCAAAGTGTTCTCATTCCTCAATCTAAAGCAAGCAAAGAAATTGCATAAGTTAGTAGTGAGAGTACTTGAACCATAACGGGCATCTCAGTTTCCAAGGCCCTCCTTTAAAGCTTCACGAACAAACCCATCTCTCTCACATGCATACGAGTTTTAGCATGTTAAAAACTAAATTGGGTTGTTTCGGTCGGTGCTGAAGCCAAGGAGGTTAACGAGGCGGGGGTTGGGGACTTGGGAGAGGATCTCGATCTCGTTTTCGGCGGGGCTGGTGCAATTGCCGCACCCAGTGCAGTTGGTGTGGTGCCGACGAGTTTTGTTGTTTTGTCGACGATGAGGAGCTTGCCGCCGTTAGGGGATGGCTCTGTAGACTCTTTCGTGGCTTCCTCTGCCCCAGAAGGTGTCGGCGGAGAAGCCGTTGATGGCATCGACGATGTCGGCGTAGTGGAAGTGTCAGATTGGTGTTACAGCGAGGGGCTTATGTTTCTTGAAGTGGGGATCACATGTGGCGATTGCAGACTTGACATTGCAAGAGAGGTAGCCCGTGAGAATGGGTTTGGAGTGACAAAGAGATCAGTGGCAGTGCGAAAGGGAAGAAGCGCATTTTTTTCATTTTTATTTTTTGTTTTAAATTTTAAATTCAAATTTCAAAAATTTAAGAGAGGAGAGTGTAAGGGAGGGGAGGGGAGGGGAGGGTACAAAAAGTAAAATTACACTCAATTTAAAACGGTTTTCGTAAAACCATCTTTGAACACTTGTTTTCAAAGACGGTTTTACGAAAGTCATCATTGAACACTTGTTTTCTAAGACGGTTTTAGGAAAATCGTCTTAAAAAAGTTGAACTTAATTTCAAAAATGTCACCGCGCACCCTTTTAAGACGGTTATTCCACAACCTTCTTAAAACACGTGTCTTAAAAGATCCTTTTTGTAGTAGTGTGAATTAAATTGACTTAATAATATCATTGAATTTAATTTGTGAATTTAATTAAATTAGCATGTTGGTGTAAAAAATATGCCAGAAGTCTTTATATATGTATATCACTTTATTTAAAACTTTCCTTTACTATTTTCATGTGTTTACAACTTCCCATTGTCGCAATTTCACATAGAAGTAGTCTAATATAGAATTTTCAGTTCATCTACGGCTAAAAAACTCTTTTGAGTGGATTAGGACCCACCCAATCAAAGAACATAATTTCTTTCTTTAGTCAATCACCTAAAAGGAAATCATTCATTGGTAATTAGCCAACATGACAACTACTCAATCGACAAATTTTCACACTAACAACGTCTACTGCATCCACCATGGGTAATTCCCACTCAAACCATCTTCTTCACCAAAGAAAGTTCCAAGCCTAGACTCCTCCCTCCCCAACTTCCCATGTCACTTAATTTACTATGTTGTTTAAAGAATTTGCAAAATAACCTAGGAAATTTAACAACCCAACTCTCATCCCCTAATCATTAGTCATGCCAAAAACTCATACTCTCGCCACTTCGTACTCTCCACTCAACGATCCCTCCATTATAATGAGGAATTTTTAGTCACCTCCTCACCTTGTAATGCCTTCCAACCCCCATAATTTGACTCAAGAATGATACACCATAAAGCCCCATTTCCTTTGTTGGAATATATTCCATCTTCACTTTGCTAAAAGAGCAATGTTGAACATATTCACATCCTTGGTACCAATCCCCCCTGACCTTTTCATTGACACGCCCTTGTCCAACTTACCCAACTTACTTTTTCTCCCCATGCTCAAACCCCACAATAAAGCAATTTGTATTTTCACAATCTTCCCCACTAGGTATTCTAAAGAAAGACATGTAGAACAAAGGTAAGGAGGTAAACACCAAGTTTATGAAAAAAAACTCTCCTTGCAAAAAAAATACAATGGCTCCAACTAATCTTGTAAAAGTTAACCTTTAACTCGAAATAAGCTCAAAGCATCTTAGAATGATTTGACCACAATGAAATTACTCAAAGAAGTTTAACAAAATAAAAGTGGGTCATCCACGTATTGCAAAAGGTTGACTTCCACATTACCATCCCCCCCCCCCCCCCCAAAGGAAACTTGCATACAAGTTCTTCTCAATAGTTTCCCTCATCATCCCAAACAATCCTTCTAACATAATAGTAAACAAGAAAGG
>PYAF01004804.1:129346-155762 GCA_007407185.1 Glycine tomentella
AAATAAACTTAAAAAATAAATTAAAGGACAAAAATACTAATTAAACTTAATATTAATTAACTATGGACAACAAAAATTAAAAATAAACTAATGATGATAATATTAATTAATCTTATAAACTTATTATTCTTTTTGATCCATTTATTAATTAAGATCTGAATTAATAAATTTTTCTAAAAGTATTTTTAAAAAAAGAATTGAAAAAAAATTAAATTAAATTCTTCATTAGCTAAATAACTTATCTAAAAGATTACGTTTAAGTTATGTATAAACTAATTTTAACTTACAAAAGAAATTTGTTTCATTTTTTCCTCTTAAAAATACTTTAAAGAAACTTAACATTTTAAGAAAAAAGAAACTTACACTTTTGCAACTTAGCCACGTACTAAAAGATTTACGTTCAGGTTGGTTTACTATTTAAGTTAACCACATATTATAAAAATATAATATATTAATGGGTACCAAATATATATATATATATATATATATATATATATATATATATATATTATGTGTGGGTGTTTTGGAGGAAAATTTTGGGAGGGTAAATGGCTCCGTTCGCCCTCGAGATGCTTCGCCGGCGCCACTGAACACGGTAACACACCATCAGATCTTTATATATATATATGGGTGGGTGTGTGCTTTGGAGGAAAATTTTGGGAGGCTCAATGGCTCCGCTCGCCCTCGAGATGCTTCGTCAGTAAACACGGTAACACACCATCAGACCTTTTAAAGTCGTCCGCATATTTTTATATGTAGTTAAAGTTGGTGCCTAACAACCTTGACTCTAAATAATGGTGTCGTTGTCGCCATTTAAAGAAAGAGAAAGGTATATATATATATATATATATATATATATATATATATATATATATATATATATATATATATCCACGTTGTTTTAGTATCATATGCATGACAACCTTGACTCATTGGTCAAAAAAATAAAAAACCTTGACTCGACGTGGAGGCTACCCACATCCGACGATAATGATGATAAACAATGCAGGGTGGGTGCAAAAGGTGTATAAAGGTTAGGTCTTGAAAATCAGTACTATCTTTGGGGTATTATAAGTTAAAGATAGAATTTTAAAAAATATTAAAAAATTATACGTGTATTTAAAAATAATAGGGGAAACATATTTTTACACATTAATAAAAAGAATTCCACTTTTATTTTCTTAACCAGGTTAGGATTTGCCATAAAGGTATATTAAATTTCTCTCTAAAAAGTACTAAACAACAAAAGTGGGAGAGAGACCTCCGACGGCCCACTTATTCTCATTAATTTCCGGCCTGATTAGATTTTAGTTATTTAATTGGTTGATATGAAAAACTGCAGAATTGAGCTGTATATCTAATAATCAATTTCAGTTGCCAATTGTAGATGAGTGATAAATTATTTTTCTAGAAGGAGCAAACATCACACTGTGTGCTTTAGAATACTGGCATACAGTTAAATGAAGCTTCTTGAGTAATGCTACTCTAAGTGATGTTCATGTAACATACCCTATTCATTTTACACATTCTCAGGATAAAGTATTAGTACCAAATTTAATTTGTTCTCATTAAAATCTGTACTCTTGGAAGTCTTATACTCAACATGTGGGTGATATTAATTCTATGTGTGTGTATAGGCTGATTGATTGTGGCATTTGAAGCCATTAGTCATATCCCACAGTTGATTCAACTTAAAAAAAAAAAATGACGAATGCATGGTATTTTACTTTGCAGTTATTCCAAAGAAACGATTATGAATCACTGAATAAGAATTGCTTTTATTGAAAATTGTGATTTTTATTAAAAAAAAAATCAAATCACACTTTTAATTTATATTTTATAATAAAAATATGAGGAAGTAATTAGTTTTCCAAAGTAGAAATTATTCATAGAAGTTTAAGGCAAAACAGAGAGAGACTGCTCTCTCTTTTTTAAAGTGAAGAGAGTGCTTGACTTAGCGCATACATTCGATTGGTTAAAGTCACTGCTTTCTGAAAAAACAATTCTTTTAGAGAGAAAAGCAATTGTTAAGAACAAGGTTTAGTAACTTTTTTTTTTTAAAAAAAAGAGAAAAAAGTTTAGTAGATATCCCAAATTCCTAAATAACACCTAGAAAAATAAAATAAAAAATATAGATATATAAGAAAAAAATAAAGAAAAACAAAAAATTATTAATAAAATATTTAAAATATTAAAATTTCTGCGAATCATTATTTAAATTAAAACTGCATTTGAAGGTGATACTAAAGAAAATAGTACACTCAATGACGCAATGATACCAAGTAATTGTGAAATAATATTTCTTTATTGTTTTGTTAGCATGGAAAAATATATTACATTTTTATAGCATTTTTAATAAAAAAATTTGAGCTAGATTTTTGAGCTTAAAATTTTTTATCCACTAAATTTATTATTATTTTTGTTTAAACATTTTTTTCATACTGGAAATTGGATTTTAAGAGAATAATTCCTAAAAATTCCTTTTTTCTCAAAAAAAAATATTTTTTAATATTGTTTGAAAAAAAAAATCTATACAAATAAAATTTAATAATTCAAATTATATTTTATCACTAAAATAAAAAAATAATAAAAAATTCTTAGATCATCATATAAAACATTATGATACCCACTATATAAAGTTACTGTCAGTAGTTTCTTACATTCACATTTCGCGCTCGTGTTGCTGTCTATAAATAGTACAATGATTTCATTGTAATAGGAAAATAAAACCAATTATTTCGAGTCCCAAAGAGTTAACAAGAGATTCAAGACCTACATGGCTAAGGAAGAGGAACAGAAAAACCACCTCTTCGGCATCAAAGATCTCGGCCACAAGACTCTCCTTCAGAGTGATGCACTCTATCAGGTTCATTCATCAACAACTTTGAAATTCTCTCTTTCAAATTATAATCATTATTTTCGTTTCCAATTAATTCACACGTTCAATAACAATTGTACTGTTAATTGCAGTATATACTTGAAACCAGTGTCTATCCAAGAGAGCACGAGTGCTTGAAAGAGATACGCGAGATGACTGCAAAACACCCATTGTAAAATATAATCTATGACTATTTACTATTTAGTTACTTTTCGTCATCGATATAATATTAAGACCCTCCTGGCACAACCCTAGATACTCTAAGATCCTTTTTCAAACCTGCTCCCACCATTTCGAGTCAAGAGATAGATAAATAGACACATCTCATTGTACTGATCGGGGGCGGGCGTTCGTAGTGACTGAGGGGGTCAAAGACCAAGAAGTGAGTTATTTATCAGCTAAGCATTCTATTCTTCTTCTGGCTAGATCCAATCTCCTGGTCCCTGTGGAAAGGAAAAAGAATTTTTCACGTTCTTCCTTTCGGGAAGGAAGGATTAGGAAAATCCTATTGATTGCAATTTTCTCTAGACCCCCGGGAAAAGCATGAAAAAAAGGCTCGAATGGTACGATCCCGCCGTCACCCGAGAATGAAAGGGGCGATCTCGTAGTTCTTGGTTTGTGAAGATACGCTGTTAGGTGCTCCGTTTTTTTTCATTGAGGCCAAACCTAAACCTGTGCTCGAGAGATAACTGTCCATATACTGATAAGGGATGTATGAATTCTCGAGAAGAGAGGAGCCGTGGTGGTCCCTCCCGGATCGTCCAGATCCCTCGAATGAAGAGAAAGTTGGATCTATATTGAATCTCACCTGAATCATTATAATATTATTTTGTGTGTGAAAATATTTTTCATAAATAAACTTGTCATAGTACTATTGTTATATGTTAGTTTGTTACTTGTTAGTTTTAATATTTTGGAATTCTTGATCAATTTAATTATATTTATATATGTATATTGTAAATTAAACAGGAACATCATGGCAACACCAGCAGACGAAGGACAACTTCTGAGCATGCTTGTTAAGCTCACGAATTCAAAGAACGCCTTGGAAATTGGTGTATTCACTGGTTACTCTCTGCTCTCCACTGCCCTGGCTCTTCCCCCTGATGGAAAGGTCCTTACATAGCTTGATTAGCTCATAATTAACCTTTAAATCATTTACTCCCTCCCTCCTAACTATAAGATTATTTTTAATTAATTTGTACTCTTTAAAAAATAAAGAAATTAATTATTTAGTTAAACATATTAAATTTATTAATTTTTGATACAATCATTTTAAATATTTTTCTTATTTTTTCACTTAATTGTTTTCATATTTAGAGAAAAAATAATTAAATAAAAGTATATGAGAAAAAAATAATTAATACGTCTAAAAATTATAAAAAGAAATAAATAATTTTTTGAAAAAAAATTTATAATTAAAAGATAAAGTAATTACATTATCATAAGATTAAGTCAATTTAATTTAATATTTATAGCTTATTTACTTGCATGGTTTACATCACATGTTAGATCTTGGCTTTGGATGTGAACCGCGAATACTATGAGTTAGGATTGCCAATAATTCAAAAAGCTGGAGTGGCTCACAAGATTGACTTCAGAGAAGGACCTGCTCTTCCGTTTCTTGACGAGATGCTTAAAGATGTGGGTGCACGGTTTCTCACCATCTCACGTCTTATCCATGATTTTTTTTTTTTTTTTAACAATGTGAAGTATTTTTTAATTTTATTGATGATTAATTTTTATTAAAAGTTTGGATAATCACTTTTAAGTTTTAATGATATCTTTCTTTATTCAATTTAAGATGTTGTTTAAAGAGATTAAATTCTATTCAAATTTAAAATGTTATTTAAGAAGATCAAATTTAATCTGAACCAACAAATTGTGTTGATGATTTACAAATAGAAAAAAAAAATATTTTGATTATATTTGCTTTGTCAATTAAGACTGATTTTTTTAAATTTATTTGTTAAAATGATTATTTTAATAAAATATGTACTTTTTTATTATTTTAATGTGTTTATTAAAACTGTTTTTATAAAAAAAAATTCTTATTGTAAAAAGTAAATTTTATCTATTTCTTAAAAATATATTTATATAAAAAATACTTTAATTTTTAAATTTAAATAAACTCACCCTAAACTGTGTCAATTTTGCAGGAAAATAACAAGGGATCGTTGGATTTCGTTTTCGTGGATGCTGATAAGGACAATTACTTGAACTACCACAAGAGGGTAATAGACCTTGTGAAGATTGGAGGACTGATCGGATACGATAACACCCTATGGGCTGGATCTGTGGCTGCACCACCCGATGCACCGTTGATGGATTACATTAAGCCTCTTCGTAGCCATGTAATGGAGCTCAACAAGTATTTGGCTCAAGATTCGAGGATCGAGATTTGCCAGCTCCCCGTGGGTGATGGGATTACCCTGTGCCGCCGCATCATCTGATCATGGCCTCTTCATCTAGATTTTTCATGACAGATATTACTTACATTAAAACAGGTTGCGTGAATGGTGGAGTTCTCAAATGTTCTACCATGTCTTTTCTAGATCTTTGTGTCTTTCTTCTCATGCGAGAAATGTATCTTATTTATTTATATCTACTTGCTAATCCTGTATTCAGCTTTGGAATAGAGTTGAAAAAAAAAATGATTTTAATAAAATTGAGAGAGAAGCTATGTTAAAAAGCTTTTTTTTTTATGGATAAAATATGGAAATTAATTTTGAACCGTAGATCTAATTGGCCTTAATATAAAAAGGATAAATGACACTGAATTGTATCCGATAAAAAATGTTCAATATTTTAGTGGTTGGAGTTGCTTTGGTTCTATTGAATTGTAATTATTCTGTCATTCCATATTCGTTTGAAACGTCTCATCCCATCATTATTTTACGAAAATGAGAATTATGAAAAAGAAATAATCGAAATGCATAGAAAATTGCTTTAGTTTAGTGGTATAGGATAAAGCCTTCAACAGCCACAATCATGAGTGATCATAGTGGAGCTTACTTTTGAAAAAGGCTCAATTATAGACAATTCTTTTATATAGAACGCGACAAACTTTGATATACGTTAAAAAGTGAACATTAAATTTGCAGCATATGCTAAGTATACTTAAAGTGGTTGAAATAATGTGACATGTATAAAAGACTAATGTTATGGTAGATAAGTTTGTCATGTTTATGGGGGATCATTTTTGTCCATGCTTAGATCCATCTAATATTAATTAATTATAATATGTGGACCCTTTGTATCAAAATATTTTTTTTTTCTCTCAATAATTTTCTTTTCTGATAACAAATGTAAAATAATTATATTGGTATAAACATATTAATAATCATAAGTAATACATTCAGATCAAACAACGGAAACATATAAGAAAAATAAATTTCAGAAATACCTATCTCCAGTCATTGCTATTGACCTCTTGAGCCTTCACAGTTTTAGTTTTTCAGACCCTCACTTGCTCAAACTCGATGGTATGTTTTTTCTGAAAAGAGAAGTAGGCTTGATGATCTAAAATAAAGAGCACCATTTTTCATTTATAGAGTTTTATCCATCACAGGACTCACCACAATAAGAACGAAAATACGTGGATTAGAATGTGGGTTGTTGTTTGTTGCTGAACATGGTAGAAGATAAGGTCTGAATGTGGGAAGAAAATGGATCATGTGTAGAAACCCACTTCCCATATAAATCTCAACAGAAAAACAGAAAACAAAATGTGAAAGAAGGAATTGAAAATTTCCAACATTCTCCCACTTGGTCCATTTAACCCAACATTAGTCATAACAAGAAACGAAATATGAGTCATAGTGATAGCTCCTCTAATAGTGAATATTATATAAAGTCTCTAAATGCTAGCTCTCAACTTAATGAATAAACCATATATTTATTCCAGATCAAAACTTAATGATATTTCTCAAAATAAATAAATGAATATGTGCACAAAACCATATGAGAAAACATCAAACTAAATGATAGTTTTAAAAATAACAATTGTATGTACAATGAAATCACATCATGGAACCAAGTCTCGTTCTTACTACATGATCCTTAAAATTCTTTGGTGGCATGCCTTTAGTCAAAGGATCAACAATCATCAACTTAGTGCTAATGTGTCCAATGATCACTTTCTTTTCTTTAACACGTTCTCTTATGGCTAAGTACTTGATGTCGATGTGCTTACTTCGACTTCCACTTTTGTTGTTCTTAGCCATAAACTCCACAGCAAAGTTGTCCCAGTACATCTTCAATGACCTAGAAATAGAGTCCATAACTCTAAGCTAAAAAATGAAACTCTTCAACCATACACCATGTAAGATAGCCTCAAAACAGGAAACGAACTCAGCCTCCATAGTAGAAGTAGTCGTCAAGGTCTGCTTGGCACTTCTCCAAGATACAACTCCACCAGCTAACATAAAGATATAACCAGATGTTGATTTTTATGAATCAACGCAGCCAGCATAGTCTAAATTTGAGTAGCCAATCGCCTTCAGAGAATCAGTCTGTTTGTACATGAGTACGTAATGTTTTGTTCCTTGAAGATATCCCATCACTTTCTTTGCAACTTTCCAGTGGTCAATACCTGGATTACTCTGATATCTTCCCAAAACTCCAACAGCATATGCAATGTTAGGTTTGGTGCAAACCTGAGCGTCCATAAGGCTTCTAACAATTGAAGCAAATGGAATATTCTTCATGTGTCCCCACTCAAAATTATTTTTTGGGCACTGACTCAAATCGAGTTTGTCACCCTTCACAATGGGAGCTACACTTGGTGAACAATCTTTCATGTTAAATCTCTCTAAAACTTTGTTAATATAGGTCTCTTGAGACAAACCCAAAATGTCTCGAGACCTTTCGCTATGGATCTTAATGCCAATGACATAAGATGTTTCTCCCATATCCTTCATATCAAAGTTCTTTGAGAGAAATTGTTTCACCTCATATAGAAAATCCTTATCATCTACGTATAGCACAAGAAAATAAATCTTACTCCCACTAACCTTCTGGTATATACATTGATCCATGATGTTCTCTTTAAAACCGAATGAAGTGATGACCTCATGAAATTTTAGATATCATTGGCGGGAGTCCTGTTTCAATCCATTGATCATATGTTTTGAACAAAGATTCTTCAAGAGTTTTTCAAGAGAGCTGCTTTTCAAGATCAGCATTCATGCAATTTGTATTTGCTTGGTAAAATTCATTCATTCATCCTTTGAGGATCATAAGGTTATATCTCTCTTGAAGTCTTGCTTTGAATTGACTTGTTTCTTTTAATTCTTGTAAGTACTAAGATCAAAGAGTTTCTTTAGAGCTTTTTCTAAGAAGTATTCTCTAGAGGAAAGAACAGTGTAGTGTTCTCTGGTTCTTTGTGATTAGGATCTAATAGGGTTTTAGATTTCAGTTTCTTTATCTAGGTTTGATAAAGGTAATCACTTGTAAAGCTGGTAAAGAACAAATTTTGATTTAGTGGAACTCTAATCATGTTTGATTAGAAGACATTGGATGTAGCTTCTCTTTTGAGGGGTGAACCAGTATAGATTTGGTGTTCTCCTTATTCTAATTCTTGTTATCTTAAACTTTCTTATCTTGTGGTTAATCTCTTTCAAGATCAACTGAAATATTTTTCTGAAATTGCTTAAAGTGTAGGGTGAATCTTGATTGATTGAAGAATCTTTGTTCAAAACATATGATCAATGAAGCATGATTTCTTGAGTTTTGAAACAAGTTGTGTGAGACTCAGAAAAACTTTTTCTCAGACTTATAAAGCTTTGGGGGTAGTGAGTAATTCGTAGAATTAATTTCTCAAGTATATTCAAATGTTTAGACCCAACAACTTTTTATAGAAAACAAATTTAACTACATGTAATCGATTAAAACATCATGTAATCAATTATTTTAACCAATGTAATTGATTAATATATGAAATAATCGATTAAAGTGTTCTTAGCTCAATCTGGAAAGATTGATGAACAATGTAATCGACTAAAACGAGTTGTAATCGATTAAGGCAATCAGTCTCAGAATAGAAATAAGCATGTGTAATCGATTACGATTAAGTGGTAATCAATTAAGGCAATCAGACATGTTTTGAAATAAGCCTCTGTAATCGATTATGATTTAGTGGTAATCGATTAAGACAGTCATGCATGTTTTTGTGTTTTTGTGTTGTGTAATCAATTACGATTTGCTTGTAATCGATTAAAGTATTGATTTGTTTGTAATCGATTAAAGTATTCTTCATGGCTTTGTAATAGATTACACAAGCTGGTAATCGATTAAAGCAGTTGACAAATGCATTTTCCAAAACTTAAACCATGAGAATTTCTTTCTTAATGCAAACATATAACCTTTTATGCTTTTCTTAAATCATGTATGCACGTTTATGATTATGTTTATGCAAATGCAAGGATCACAAGATAAGTCTCTTGAACAACTTAACAAATTACAAATGTCTTCAATTGAATGACATGTAAAAAGCTAAAATCCTTTAAGCAAAGACTTCATCCTTGATTTGATCTTCTTTCCAACTCCCTCTATATCCAACAAACTCCCCCTTTTTGGCTTTGATAATGCCAAATACCAATTGAACATTTGTTGTCCCTTTAAGTGCATGAGAGAGATGAATGATAGGAGCTTCAAACTTAACCTGAAATTAACTTAGCCTTTGCTAAGATCAAGTGTTAAGTAATCTTGCATAAACGTAGATAATATCTTTGATTGCTCCCCTTATTTTAGATAATCTTGCATAGAGTTTAAATCACAAGTTTCAGAGCAATAAGAATTCATCATTTTTTTGTCAAAGGTTCATATAATATCTCCCCAATAATATTCAATTTATTTCTCCCTCCCCCTATTTGGCTTAATCAAAGACAAAAATAGCAATGTAAAAACAAAATAAGCAAAGAAGAAATGAACATAAGTTTTTATTTAATAATGAAAGGGATACAATACTGAAAATGTAAAATAGAATTGAAAGCAGAACATGAAACAATTATAAAAGCATAAAAGCAAATCACAGTCAACGCAAACACAAACAGCTTAAGCTAGAGCTTATCAAACTCATCAAGAACCATCCTAGACTCAATATTTTCTAGCCTATACTTAATTTTCTCCATGGATGAGTTGGTCTCAACCCTATGCTCATGATGTAAGGACAAAAGAGCATCCATATTTTGAATCATAAGGGATTCAAAAGGGTTGTACTACTACTGAGCAGGGCCTTCTTCAGCCTCTTCTTCTTCATCAGCTCCTTCTTCAGCATCTGCAGGTGGAGGTTGTTGTCCAACCATCTGCTATCCATGAGGAGTTTTCACCAGACCAAGCTTGTTCAGATGTTTTTCCTTAATGAGATTGGTGATGTTTGTAGTGTTGTCTATAACCTCATATGAGACATCAACTTTGAAGTAGTCAATGAATCTGGATATCAACACACCATAAGGAAATTGATAGCTTATCAATCTCTTAGCCTTCAGCATGATCTCCTCAATGATGAGGATCCAATTCATTTGTGTAGCAGTTTTCATTCCATAGACAAGATGCAAGTCACCATCTGTTGCTTGAGCATGGTTGGATGATCTTGGAGTCAGAATGTAAGTGATTATATAATGAAGGAGCCTGTCTTCACTAGTCATTGAGCCTGTACCAAGCCTTAACTTCAGCCTAATTTGAGGGTCTTGAAGCATCCCTCTGTATGTATCAATCTTGTTGTAGCCCTCAGCCTCTTCATCAAATTTCCTTGCACCCTCAAAGAAAATACTAGCTACCTCATGCCAAACCTCATGAGTGATCTCCATGGCCACCTCATTTACTTTAGAGAGGATGGTGTCATCCATGCTAATCTTAGAACAGGTGTAGAACACCTTCACAAGTTCAGGGTAAAAAGTACCCTTCATCTCTACAAACTTTTTCAATCCCTGGGCTTCTATCATTGCAGGGAACAGAAACCCCTCAACAATGAATCAATTTAGGTCAAGGTATTTTGGAGGGAAGACAAGTTTGGTGGCATTGAATTGCATATAGTTTAACTTTTCGGTTTCACTTGTGAACCAAGAATGTAATCTTTCACAAAGGGGTTGGAAGATTCACCAGCCTTCCTTTTGCTGGATTTTACTTTCTTAGGAGCTGACGTGATGGTTTTAGATAGAAAAGGTGAATGGGCAGAGGTTTAGAATGAGAAAGAGAAGAAGAAAGCTTACATTTCTCAATGTAGTGAGAGAGAATTGAATAAGTGAATTTTTCTCTCATGAAAAGTTGTATTTATAGAGATTTTGAGGCTAGATTTGAATTTTGAATGTGTGTAACAGCTATTTCGAGTACCCAGAAGATTAAATGCAAATAATAGGTTTGAATTTTGAATTTGTGATAAGATTGACAGTTTAGATTTCGAAGAAATCTGCAGATTTTAGCAGTAATGCCATAGATAATCGATTAGAAAAGCTTGTAATCGATTAATTCTTAAGCAAACAGAGCCACTGCAGTAAGGTGTAATCGATTAAACTAAAATGTAATCGATTACTCCAGTGAGAACCTAAAACATAGTAACACACTGTAATCGATTACCATTTGGCATAATCGATTAAATCGGAGTGATTTTGGTTCAAAATAAGCTTTTGTATGATATGTAATCGATTAATTCGTTGAGGTAATCGATTACTCCAGAGTTTTCAAATTTCTGGACTCAGTTTAAATAACAAGTAATCGATTAATTCGTCAAGGTAATCGATTACATAAGCATAAATTGTTTCTAAAAAGCATTCAATCATCAAATAATCAATTATTCTGATTAGTAATCGATTATTACAGTCCATTATGCAGAATATACAGTGATCATGCAACATGATTTTCATTATTTAGCATTTTTTATATATGGTCAATCATTCAGTGAATCATCATTTAGAAAGGCAATTTAATAGCACGCTAACATATGTTGGATTCATCAAGTATACCTAGCATGTTCCTAAGTGCATAAAACCTATCTCTTGCTAAGGGTTTTGTAAAGATAACAGCAAATTGGTTAAGTGTATCTAAAAACTCAATTGTACAATTACCTTTTTGGATATGATCCCTAAGTAAGTGATGCCTTATCTCAAGTGTTTGGTCCTAGAATGCATAATTGGATTCTTGGATATGTTAATGGCACTAGTGTTGTCACAGAGCAGGGGTATTGCTTTTAACTTTACACCAAAATCTTGTAGTTGTTGCTTCAACCATAGACTTTGAGCACAATAACTTCTAGTTGATATGTATTCAGCTTCAACAGTTGATAAAACAGCACAAGATTGTTTCTTGCAATGCCAAGAGATTAGTGAGCTGCCTAATAGGTGGAAAGTTACACTAGTACTCTTTCTATCCAGTTTGCACCCTGCAAAGTCAGAGTCAGAATATCCAATTAAATTGAGAGGTGCACCTTTAGGATACCAATGTTCCACTCTTGGTGTTGACGTGAGATATTTGAAGATCCTATTGACTGCAATGAGGTGTGATTTTTTGGGATTTGCTTGATATCTAGCACACAAGCACACACTCAGCATTATGTCTGGTCTACTAGCAGACAAGTACAACAAGGATCTAATCATTTCTATGTATTTTGATTCATCAACACTCTTTCCTTTTTCATCTGAGTCAATGTAGGTTGATGTTGCCATTGGAGTTGCAGCATCCTTACTTTTCTCAATTTCAAACTTCTTGATCATTTCCAGGCAATACTTAGTTTGACTAAGAAATGTCTCATTCTTTATTTTCTTAACTTGAAGTCAAGTCCAAGGAAGAATGTTAGCTCTCCTATCATAGACATTTCATATTCATTCTGTATTAAGATAGAAAATTCTCTGCACAAAGCATGATTAGTTGAACCAAATATGATATCATCAACATAGATTTGAACCAACAAGATGTCATTGCCACTTTTCTTAATGAACAAAGTTTTGTCCACTTGTCCTCTTATGAAAGATTGGCCAAGCAAGAAGTTGCTCAATCTCTCATACCAAGACCTTAGAGTTTGTTTTAAACCATAGGGAGCTTTTCTCAGTTTAAAAACATGGTTTGGATATTTGTAATCAACAAAGCCAGAAGGTTGATCAACATAGATTTCCTCCTCAATATATCCATTTAGAAAAACACTTTTAACATCCATTTGAAACAGTTTAAAGTCCATTAAACAAGCATATGCTAGAAATAACCTAATGGCTTTTAACCTAGCTACTGGAGCATAGGTTTCATCATAGTCTATGCCTTCCTCTTGGTTGTAACCTTTTGCAACCAATCTGGCCTTGTATTTAACTATGATGTCACTCTCATCAAGTTTGTTTCTGAACACGAAGAGGGTCTAGGAATAAGTTCCCAAACTTCATTTCTCTTGAACTGATTCAGTTTATCATGCATTGCAATCATCCAATGTTCATCAAGCAAAGCTTGGTCAATGCTCTTTGGTTCAATTTGTGAGACAAAATCCATATCATAACAAAGATTTCTTAGTGAGGATCTAGTAGAAACTCCCCTGAAAAAGTGAAAGAGGATGTTGAATTTGTAGAGTACGATAATGTCTATGAGGCAAATCCTTGCAGAAAGAGGACTGCTCCAATCAATTGGGTTTGTGCTTGCACCCCAAATCTACGAGAACAACCCTCACATGGATGTTCATGATACACATCCTTTGCGACTTCGAACAAAACCTAGACCACTTTTGTTACAAGCGGAATGCCAGATCTAGAGTGTGGTGGTGTCGCTTCTCATCGCCATGACAACGTTGGCAATGCTCGTGGCGGTTCGGGTGTACATGGTTGTGGGCACATTGTTGTGGACTTTCTCATTAAGGGGGTTCGATCTTGGACGGTGAAATGGGGCAACGAGTTAGGAAGTTCTCGTTGGCAGTGATGGGAGGGATCATGTCGCCAAGTTATTCGCCATCTTCATCACTAGTGAAGACATAGAGGAGCAGGCAAGACCCGCACGGGAATAATGGAACACGAAGAAAAAAAATTAAGAGAGAAAACAAAGCAGGGGTTGATAAATTTGATCTTCAAACTTGTAGTAGTGTAGCATATACTTGATCCTAACTTTTAAATTCCTCATTTTTCGTCTTTGTATTTTTTAAATAAACATATTTTATCCTTCAATATCTATATTTTTAATTCCTATGTTATTAAAAGCGAATAAGGTACTTATACTATTATATTGATAAATTTTGTCTTCAAACTTAAAAAAAAAACTTTTAGATTTAATCATTTAATTCTTCATATTTTTTAAAGTTAGGAAAAACTAAATTCACATATTATTTTAAAGTTTAAGATATATTTTTCATAAAAAAATATATGAATGAAAAATGAAAAAAATGTTAAAAGTAAAAAAAAAATAATTGAGAATTTTGCATAGATATGTGAAAAACAATATTAATCTCATTTAAAAGATACAAATTTACAAAAGGTGAAATGCATAAGTCAGGCTACAAACTTTGTTCGACTATTTCCACAAAATTTTCAGCTTGTCGTTTAGAATATAAGTTATTATTTCCAGTTTCCAAAGAACTTTTGTCATTAATTTACATAATATTGTAAAACAGAAACCTCATGGTTACACCACCAGATGAAGGATAGCTTCTGAGCATGCTTCATAAGCTCATGAATGCCAAGAACACTATGGAAATTGGTGTCTACACTGGTTACTTTCTTCTCTCCATTGCCCTAGCCCTTCCTCCGATGGAAAGGTCCTCAATACTTAGTTGGATAAATGGTCATTTTCC
This sequence comes from Glycine tomentella, assembly GCA_007407185.1. Lineage (NCBI taxonomy): Eukaryota > Viridiplantae > Streptophyta > Magnoliopsida > Fabales > Fabaceae > Glycine > Glycine tomentella. The sequence continues at coordinate 143,980 of PYAF01004804.1, forward strand.
CCCTAAATATGTAGAATGCTGACAAATTCGTCCCTAAAAGATGAAACTTCAATTTTTAGTCCCTGAAAGTGTAAAAAGTGTGACAAATTCATCAATATGTTAACTTTTGTCTGTTACCTTTAATGAAAGAGCTTACTTGGCATAGAGAGACAAAAATGTCACAAAAATGATTGTCAACATGACTGCTAAATAGATTTTGGACGAAAATGTCAGTAATTTTGTATTGGACCAAAATGTCAGCAATTTTTCATTGGATCAAAATGTCAGTATTTCTTTTACCAAAATGTCAGTACGTTTTCATTGGACCAAAATGTCATTAAGTAACCATTTGACTAAAATGTCAGTAATTTTCGATTGGATCAAAATGTCAGTAATTTTTTGTTGGACCAAAATGTCAGTACGTTTCTATTGGACTAATTTGTCAGACTCAAAATTTCGTTTCATTTAAGGGTAAATCTTTCCTTTTTTTTTTTTTTATCGTTGCAAGCATAACAATAAAGTTACAATAATCACTTAAAAAATAGGAAACAATCATAAGTTAAAAGAAACATAATAATAACCATAATATTGATTAATAACCCTAATAATCTGTCACAATAATGTATGAATATTTATTTTGTATATTTTCTATTGTGATAGACAAATTATGATTATTAATCAATATTATGGTTATTATTATGTTTCTTTTAACATATGCTTGCTTCTCTATTTTTAAATGATTATTGTACTGCTATTATTATGCTTGCAACGATAAAAAAAAGAGGAAAAATTTATCCTTAAATTATACTTTACCCTTAAATGAAATGAAATTTGGGGTCTGACAAATTAGTGTAATAGAAACGTACTGACATTTTGGTCTAATAAAAAATATTGACATTTGATTCAATGGAAAATTAGTGACATTTTGGTCAAATGGTTACTTAATGACATTTTGGTTCAATGAAAACGTACTGACATTCTGGTCAACTCGAAAATTACTGACATTTTGGTCCAATTGTAACTTACTGACATTTTGGTCCAATAGAAAATTACTGACATTTTCATCCAATAGTAACTTACTGACATTTTCGTCCAAAATCTACTCAGCAGTCATGTTGACAATCATTTTTGTGACATTTTCATTCCTCTGTGCCACATAGACTCTTTCATTAACGGTAATGGACGAAAGTTAACATATGGATGTATTTGTTACACTTTTTACACTTTCGAGAACTAAAATTTGAATTTTCATCTTTCGGAGACGAATTTGTCAGCACTCTACATATTCAGGGATGAAAAGAACTATTTATCCTAATTAGTTTGATTATCACATAATTAAAAATTTTAAATTGTACACATCCTCATGAAAAGTCTTAATTAAAGATATTGCTTGTTTACTTGGTTTAATTAGATCTTGGCTATGGACGATGTGAACCGCGAATATTATTAGTTGGGATTGCCCATAATTCAAAAAGTTGGAGTGGTCCACGAGATTGACTTTAGAGAAGGACTTGCTCTTTCTCTACTTGATGAGCTGCTTAAAGATGTGTGTGCATCATTAATTTGCCAACTTCATAATTTTTATCCATGCTTACCTCATACTCTAAATTAACTTTAAACTAGAGATGCATAAATCAATACTTGGTTCTATAAATTTATTTACAAATTAGTCCTATGGTTTTAAAAAAATCTTATTTAAGGATTAAAAGTGTAGCTTAAAGATGCGTAAGTCATTGCTTTTCATTTTATACATTAACTTTCCGAGGAGTTAAATCTAGATGAGCAAAAGTGTTTATATATATAGAGAGAAGAGGTGTATTAACAAATAAATTTGCTTATTATGAGAAACAAAAATTATAAATATGTATCATACAACTACACATGAATAAGTAAGATGACAAGTTAGTTAATAATTACTCGTAATTACTTAAAAAATTATGTATATTTTTTTTAATCTTGACCGTTAAAAATATTATGTCATAGTTTATATTTAATAATTTTATATTTCTCATGAAAACTTGAGTTTAAAATCATTTTTTTCATAAATGCCTAAATACATACATATGGAGAAAGAAAAGAATGTATAATTTGCAAATAAATTGTATATTAACGTCGGCTTGACTTGCTAAAGTGACTTTCTAATTCAGTCAAAGTTATGTTTAGTTTATTATTCGAACTCTTCAAACTTATACCTGGGTCGATTCAACCGCAAATGAAACCTAAAATTAATTTTAAGATAAATGTTTTATTTTAAATAATAGAGTAATATATTGAATCTTTTTGAAAACACGTGTGACATTTTTCTAATAAATGTGATCTTTTTTGCTTTATAGAACCTAAACGTAAATATTTTTTTGTTGGTGGATGTAATAAATTTAGTTACTTTAACTTTAGGCCGACCCTGATTTACATTTGTCTACTAAATTCAATTTGGTGATATTTTTGGTTTTCCTTAAAAGTAGCACACTAACATATACCCTAAAAATAAGTTTCAGTTGAAAGCAAAATAGCAAGGTTATTTTTACAAACTCACTTTGCAAAATAAAACTCTTTTAAGTTTTAAACTCGAGTTTACAAACTTTAATTGAAACATGTACTAAAATTATGTCAATTTTGTAGGACAACAAGGGAGCCTTCGATTTCATTTTCGTGGATGCCGATAAGGATATCACAAGAGGGTGGTTGATCTTGTGAAGATTGGGGGGCTGATCGGGCACGATAACACCCTATGGAATGGATCCGTGGTAGCCTCATTCGATGCGCCTATAAATGATTACATCAAGCATTATCGCGGTCATGTCATTAAACTCAACAAGTATCCTGCTCAAGATTCTAGGATTGACATTTGCCAACTCCCTGTGGGTGATGGGATTACCTTGTGCCGCCGTATTATATAATCTTTCCTTCTCATCACATTTGTATGCTTCAACAATTTGGATTTCTATTATGTTTTTTAACAAAATTATGAATGCTCTCTAAGAATAAATTAAAAGAATCTTAAATAAGTATTTTATCCCCGTAAAATAGGGTATTTTTTTTATTTTAGTTTATGTTGAGTAGAAGCATTAAATAACACATTGATGGTTGAAGTCCATTAACCTGTTGCATCATCAAAAAATCTGTTAAAACAATCATATCTAGTTTTTTTTTTTTTTTTTTTTTTTGTAATATGTGATTTTAAATTCCCAGTAAGTTACTTTGATGTCATCAACAATTTTAAATAAATGAAGATTTTAAAATACATTTTACCAAAAAAAAAAAAATCTCCATGAAAGTTCTATTCTTCTAAAAAAAGGTTTTACAATTAAAAGCAATGCATACCTCGTGCAAGTTCAAATGTTAAACTAAATTGTTCGTGTTCCATATCTATTATATACATAGTAATTTGGTAAAATATCCATAACAACTTGGGTTGTTTCAACACCAATACAAAAATGAAGACCGGGTAGTAGGAAGGAAACACATGAAATATGAATAGTTTGGGATACAATTATAAATACAAACCCTAACAAGGATCAAGCGCTTCTAGCCATTCTATCCTAATTCTGTTGTAGACTAATGATTTCTTGATACAAAAACCTGAAAGTTGGAAAACAAAAAACTTTTTTAATATTTGTGAAGGCAAGAATGAAGAATGATATCGCATATATTTCCAAATGTGCAAATACACAGCATTACCAAGATAACACAAAAATCAAATAATTAATTGATTATCAAAGGTTCATGCAATGTCAACAGCATTAATCATAACCATCTCAGAAACATATAAAGCATCTGAAGATACACGATTGATCAAAGCAAAGCAACCACAAGAAAAAAAATTAAAATAAATAAAAACTACACAAGCATTATTTGTTAACGTAGATGTAAAAGAAATACACAAATTCACTAACAATTTACATTTTACACGGTGAAAGACAAAAGAATTGTTTTAAATACAGGGTACTCAGGGAAACGATATCAACATCATAATTACCATCCATTGAAAAAGTGAGATTTTCCACATATTGTAAAAAGCATGACTGAAAAAGAGTTATATAACTATCATACTTAATATTCAGCAATCCTTCAAAGGACTTTTGAGCAAAATAGTTCACAAATGTTTAATCATGAAAAGATCTTCAATTTCTCCTTTTCAACATTTAAAAGAAGGATAAATTTTAAATTATATTTTCTACAAATTCGAGAAATGTCAACTAGCTTCACAACGGTGACAAGAAACCCAAATTGATTAGACCTATTTGAGAGACAAGGTTGTTAATCAGAGAAGTCATGCACAGCGGAAAGGATGAGTGTAATGGTTACTAAGAAATAAAATTATTATCATAAGATACTACCAGAGGAAAAAACGATATCAAATATATTTACACAGAAAAAATTACCCGCACCTTTCAATTCATCAAAAATAAATATTCAGGGGAAAAAAATTTCCTTACAGAACTCTTTGCATAAAGACATGTTGCGAGGGGTTAAACGCCAAAGACATTTACACTAATAAAGTTTATGTTTATAGTAATGAGCGTGGCAACATGTTGCCAGAACAAATTTTCATACTCCCTTAACCTTTTCCGACTGGACCAAATTCATTTACACAAACACGGAAACAAAAAGGAAAAAAGGTGTAATTTGACTAGTTGATGCATAACAATGGTCATGTCACCTTTTGTGTGCACAATCATGAAAACACACAATCTGTTCCTCCCATGATCCATCAAAAAACTTACAGTCGATGAGGTTTTGATTTCAAATCTACTAAAGTAAGCCACAACAACAATCGTTGTCATGGTTTAACACATACTTTCATTTATGCAGCATCATAAGCAACTCTTTCACTAACCTTAAAAATCAGTAAGATAAATTTTTTCGAACCCTTTGGAAACATAAACTAGTTCTAGTGACCCTCAAATTTCTAGCTTATGAAGCAGACAGCTGAACTCAATCAGAGAAAAAGCTACAAACTATATAGCAGGTAGAATCACAAACAGTAGAGAAGAATTGTCCAATCCAACTTGACTGTGAAGATTAGTAGCAGAGTTTAGGTTAGACGTTCTTTAACTTGGCCAATTTGTAGCCTATTTAACACAAATGAATTAAATTTCATAAACTGAGCTTCTAATCAGGGAACAGCCAGTTAATTCACACCAATACCTTATTAACATCAGTATCTGTAAAGTAATTTTTTGCCAAAAACAATTGTTGCAAATTGGAAAACAGAAATATCACACCTTTGCACAATGAGAGAAAAGAAAGAAAGTGATGCATCCAAAGTTGCAAACTTGCAATATCTAGAATTTGATTTGTACATCCAAGAATATAAGTATAACTATAACATACCTGAACTACTTATAGCTCCAGATAAAGTCTTCCTCAGCAAGAAACAAGAATTTGTCTATATCTAATTTTTCTAACCTAGTAACAGTTCCATGACATTTCACACCTTGAGACAATACTGCAGTGTACATGCCAAGATACTAGAGATCCTCTTTAAAGACTACCTTACATAAGTTATAAAACAGTGCTTATAGTCATCATAGTTGCAGCAAGACTTTGCAGGAAGTAAAAGATGACAAGAAGCAAACAATTTGGAAGATGGACAGCTGAAGCTGATTTAGAGAACTGAACAGATCCAGTAAAGCTTCCAGCAGTATTAGTCACTGGACTTGTACTAGGTACAGAAATATTTTTGCAAGACCCAAAGGGTGCACCCACCTGCCAAAGTGCATTAATAATGTTATCGTCGTTGCTAGAATTTTCTTTCATCAAACTGTACATGTAGAGGCTGTGCCAAGATAGAAATCCATCCATGCCAAGTATTCATCCATTTCATATAAATACAAAAAGTACACAACTAAACATCCAAGAGATGAATATGCAAGTTGACTGCTGGATCTTAATCAAATTTGGCCTAAATATTGTGCTACATGATTTCATATAAATTTCCATTAAGTGGAAGCATGCAGATAAGAACAACTGGTTGAGAAGATAGTTGAGAAAAATAAGTCAAGAGAAATGACATGGGGATGCTATTACTATGTAAATCTATTTATTTTTATCTTATGTTGACTTTTATATGCCCATAATTAGTTTGTTTAACAAAGATTTGAGTTAGAATATCTAGGACAGAGTGAACATGGAAAACTACCTCACTTTTCTCTTTATGAAATGCTCCATAGCTAAGAATAATTTTGTGATAGTGTGATACAATAAAATTCAACATACTTTCTTTTCCTACTTTAAAACCTTGAACCCCAAGTGACTAAACCGTTCTTTCCATCAATTATTGTCGGTTTCAAGATATTATAAGAAAAAGCACACTTATATTTAAAAAAAATGTAGAGAAATTTTAAATATGGTCACTGACTGACCATTAGTTTGATAAATTTGATTCTATATTTTGGAAGGAAAATCTAAATCAACCAGATGTCGATCAGATACATATTCAGGCTTCAAAGAGTATCCTCTGAAGGTCTCATATATTCTGTTCATGTGGACAACTTTTTTGAATAAATAAATTGAAAATTCTAAATTAGATGAAATTCCAAGACTTTGTACAAGGTGTAAACTTTATACTCAATTAGGTTTCCAGTCACTAGTGTAGTCAAGGTCACTATTACAATATATGAAAATATTTTATCATATATTAGATTGTCCTCTAGGATTAGTTTCCCTATTTCCACATTATCTCTTAGGACTGGTTACCATATTTCCTTATCGTACGCAATTTGTTTCCCTAATTAGTTAGGATTATGATTAGTATAAATAAGGGTTAGTGCTTTAAGTTTTATGAACATACCAAACACATCAATACAATGTAATACATCTTAGTTAATATGAATTAGTGTTTCATTCTCTTTTATCTCTCTTCATCCCTCTATACCCAAAATTGCATAATTACAACAGACATAGAAATAAGGATTATCAGAATACAGAAGATTCACGAACAAACAAATGGCATAAAATACATGTGTGGACAAGAAATGCAGACAAACCTGGCAGGCTGTGACAGTACTACACCCACACAGTGTATGGCCATTCATTTTATCCACAATATCAAAAACACCACCTCCATCACTCCTCTGCATGAAATTTCAGTCAGAATGCTAAACTGGAATTGCAAGGTATATATATATATACTGTATACATATTATAATCAAGTTCCAATTTACAACCTATCACATAATAAGGAATACCATGTAAAAATTAACAGCTATAAAGTTGGGCAGCAAATTCCCTGCAGCTTTGTAACAGGTATTGACCATCTCAGCAAGTGGAGCTGAATGCTCTTTGCATGAGTCAGCTTCAACTGGATATGTTGGAAAGTAATTCATCAGGAAAAGTGAATGACTTTTAGAATTTAATGCCTTTGATTCTTTTCTATGTGGACAAGAACCCTGTTGCACTCCAGGATCTCCAGCTGATAGCAAGAGAATTATGAGTTAGTCATTGCAAATCATGTACAAAAGAGATACACATGATTAAATGATATATAATGCATACACTCATTTTCAACCATGTGCTTCCACTGATAAGCTATTCCTTCCCCTGCTTCCTTTGAAGCATCGGAAGTGAAAACAACAAGTCGGTGATTTGCTTGAACCATCTCCGTCACAGTGGGCCAATCGTCACCCTTTTTCGGCATCTTGGACACAGGAAACCAATACTTATCCAGTCCAGCACTTGTGAACACATTAGTCAACCCCTTTGGAGTGTGCACATAGTCTTCAATTATGATGGTGACAATCTCAGTTGGATTTTCCGTCAAGAATGCCTCCACTTCTTTCAAAGTATTAACTGCCGGTTGCTGAAAACATTTCAATAGACATATTTAGACCAAATCTGATTGAAATGCAACCATACAAAAAGCACACTTAAGGTTTTAAAAAGATCCACAATCACGATTTGCAGCCACAATATTAAGGTTTTTGGGGCGTCTGTGGCTGCAATGCAACCGCAGTTGTAGTCACATCAACAACATTTATCAACAATTTCTCATAAATGCAATAAAATTGCAACCTTGACCGCAATTTAAAACCATAAAGTAAAATTAATGAATATAACAAAGAGGGTCAAATTACAAATGCAGTGAAGTTGAAGCATTGCCCGCGAAATGAGTGACAGAGCCATATATCATTCTGGAAGTCGTACATATCCAACATCAGTCCCCTAACTCCATTCTATACCATCAAACAAACAAACGCATGAGAGACATCACAAAAAACAATTAAGCTACCAAAACACAAGAAAAACAAAAATTAAGAAGAAAAGCAAGCAATTGCAACTTGCAAAAACACCAAACTACACATACCCTCAACTGGTTAGTGACAGTGTCTTCTTGATTGTAAAAGGTAATTCTCTGAACACCGGGCAAAGGCGGTGCATCGACGATGCTGAAGGAATTGTGGGTCACTATCCACGTGTACTTGTTAAAGGGCAACCCATTGACCTGCAGCATGCCCCAAAAGGGAAAGTCAAAAAATTGGGAATTCATTCATTGAAGAAGCTCAAAGGACCAAGGGCGCGTTTAGCTCAGTTAGTTAAGCAGGGTGCCTAAGTGATTGTAAACCTCCTAGTATCTGTCTTCGATTCTGGGGTTTAAAAAAACAAACTCGAAGGAAGAAGGAAGAAGCTTACAATGGAAGTGGGAAGTGTGGCTTGGCCTCTGGTGCAGATGGGTTGCTTCAAGCCCAAAGCGGGGCAATTGCCACAGAACAAACCTGGCCCACAATCCGTAGCGGCTGAGCATGCTTCTAGAATCTGCCAAATTCAGTTCAATTCGAAGTGAATTTCCACGGATCTCGTGAATTGAGAGGGAAATAAGAGAGAGAGAGAGAGAGAGAGAGAGAGAGAGAGAGAGAACAAACCTGGGAATTGACGTTAATGAAGGAGAGGGAACAGAGGAGTGGCATAAAGAGGAAGATGATGGCATTGGCAGGTGCAGGAGCTCTGCATTTCGAACAGTGGTTCGGGGAATGCGACGAGCACATGGCAGGTTCGGGTTCCTTTGCGGGGTGCGGAACCTAGAAGAAGGGTACAACAAGGTTCGAACTTCAAAGCGAAAATAGAATTCGACTGTGTAATGAACTAATGAAGTTGAATTTGTTGTTTGTGGGTACAAAAGCTTTGTTACTTACTACTGCTGCTTTCCGAATGCTCAAAAGTTTTATTTACTGCTATCCGACGCGACCATACGTGCTATTTATTGAAGTAAAGGAGCACCATATCACATCACCACACACACAGACACCTATTAATTTGACGTGTTTTATTCTCATTTTTTAAAGAATTTTGTGAATTTTAATTTCTGTTGTTTATCCATTATTAATTACAAAAATTGGAGGTAAAAATTTATCAAAAAAATAAAAGTTAGGAGTAAAATACACAAAAAAAATTGGAGTAAAATTTGCTAAAAAATAATAAGTTAGAGGTAAAAAGTGTGATTGTGTTAATAATAAAATGAAAGATGATAAAATTCGTAAGATTCTGGGATAAAACACACCAAATTAAGAAGTTAGGAGTAAAATTTGAGTTAGAGATAAAAATGTAATTAAGTCTTATTTTTAAAAGAAATTTTTGTCACAAATTTTCTTTACATTTCCTAAATTGCCAAAAATTCTCTAGTGTAAGGAATATTATTATTATTATTATTATTATTATATATATATATATATATTTGAACACCTCTGTGTTATTTAATAACTAACTATAGAGAAAAATATAGATATAATAAATAATATGATATGATAAAATGAGAGATAAAGAAAAATGAAAGAGATTGATGGAATATTTAAAATTAGGTCTAAATCATCAATTGGTTATGATCGAGATCAAGCTTAAAATGATCGATTTGACCAAAACCGAACACCCCCATTTCTAGATTGTAAATGATCATGAAGTGTCTTTGGGCTGGTTGGGTGGTTTGAGAAGAGTCTAGGTTATTTTGAGTATGGTGTCAATAAGGTTGATCCAAAATTCATTTCAATTAAGTTGTTAGAGGTCTTGAGATTAGTTATGGAGTAGCCGGCAAAAATGGTGTCTTTGGTGATGGTTGTGGAGGAAATGTGAAGGTTTTCAAAATTCTCTTTATACAGAAAAAGTTAAACTTTCAAAGGGTCCTTATATTTATTAATTATTGAACTTAAAAAATCGTAATTAAAGATTTTTGTGAAAAATTAATTAACGTAGATTGAGTCTTATAAAAATAACTAAATATGCTTTTTAATTTAAATATTATAAATAAGACTAGAGAGAATTAAAGTAATGTGGCAAGTTTAATACTCTCATAATATTTTAGTTTTAATATTTTTACTTTTTCAATTGGATATTCTCAGTATTTTTTGTTTCTTTTATTATGTATTTCACATATCATCTCTGTGATGAACTAGCCAAAAAAAAATTATTTCAACTATTTTAAACTACCTTTCATTTGAAGCCATCGTCTAACCAGAAGTTGGTTTGCTTTTGAAGGATAAATATATGAAGGAGGGTTGTTTGTTTAGGGCGTCGACTTGAAAAGGGTCGCCTACCTGGAACTCAATCTGCAAGGCCTTGGAGTTGCTAAAGGGTGGTTTTGAGTTTAAGATTGGTAATAGGGAATCAAACTTCTTATTTGATACTTGACTTAGAATTTATTTGATTACAAGATTAAAAAGTATTTTTGAAAATTTATATATTAAAAAAAGTTATATATTTCTAATAGAAAAGTTCTCAATACATATTGAAGTTTATTCAAAGATACCCTTGGAACCGATTGGCTGTATCCTTTCATTCACATAACGGACTCTGGGCCAAGAATTAAAGATGTGTGGAAGCTGGGTCGTTGTATTTGGAAGAGGTGATTTATGTCATTCTGACTGATACTATTGATCTTATTTCCAGAATCAAGCTTGTGATTGTGGATGGGGTCTCGAATGTTTGAGTGTGAAAAGATTGTGTCTTAGGTAAAAGTGCTTATTCCTTTTTAAATAAGAAAAAATATAGATGTGACGGATGAGGAGGATTAGATGTGGATTTGGAAGATGCAAGTGCCAGCTAACATGCAGTTCTCTCTTCGGCAGATTTGTCGAGGGGCCATTCCAGTTAGACATTTTGTTGAACTCGGCTTGTCTGGTTTGCATATGGTTCACGTACCCGGAAACTATTGTTCACTTTTCGTTTGGGTGTACCGCGTCTTGAGGAGTTTGGGAGAAGTGTGGCATCTCAGTTTCGTTCGCGAAGCTTAAGAGTCCATTCATAAGTGGCTCTATAAGAATTATGCTAAGTTCGGGGTGTTTGTCCCAATTATCTGCTGGATATTATGGACTAGGAGAAATAGAGTGTGGTCGATCTTTAAAAATACAACTATGAATGCTCAAGGGATCCTCTGCCAGATTTATGCTATGTCTTAAAAGCTTTTGGAACTGATGGTAAGGATAACCTGCAGGCTAACCACCGAGTAATTTCGTGGAAGAGGCCCAACATGAAGGAGTTTATTCTTACTGTGGATGGTAGTGTGATTGGTGGTTTGGGAGGAGCTGGTGTTGGGGGTGTAATTTGAAACAACAATGGAAATTTCTTGAAAGGTTTCTTTGGGAGACTGGAAAGCGGTTCGGTTCTGAAGCCACAACTCTGTTGAAAGTATCGAGAGATGATAAAAATATTTGAGTAAAAACTCTTTTATTTAAATTGACAAGAAATTCAATAACACACTACAAAAATTTTATTCTCTCAAATACTCCCACTAACTTATAATCACTCTTTCTATTTTTCCTCACAAGATAAAGCTCTACTCTCCTCTCTTTTAACTAAGTGCTACTGCACTTTCCTCA
>PYAF01004804.1:168452-197168 GCA_007407185.1 Glycine tomentella
CCAAACAAATAGCAACAATATACAAGACATGTAATAAAGAACAATAGAGAAGCATTCCTCAATGAAAAAGAGCAGTTGTATTAAAATAATCATTATAAAGAATTACATAGCCTTTATGGCCCAAAATCAACGAGGTAACAAATACAAAGAAAAAAGATAGCCTAGACGTTCGCCCTATCATCTTGCTCTTCACTGGCACCCTCATGGGCCGAAGTAATCTCTTCTTTGTCAAGCAGAACATCGTCCATCACATCCTTGAATGGGTCAAAGAGACCCAAGTCAAGGTCCTTAGTGAAGAACCCGGCCTGCCTAACGGCCTTGTGAAAACCTTTTTCGTGCTTTTCCACCGCCTCCCTCTTGTAGATGGATAGCTCCTACTCAAGCTCCTTGCTGGCAGCCTTCTCCTCATTCAATCAGGCCTCTAAGGCATCCACCTTTTTGGCAAGCTCATTCCTCTCAGCAACAACACGGTCAACCTTGGTAGCCAATTCCTTCTTCTCCCCCAACAGTGCCTTACTGCGACTGACTAGTTCATCACCATCCAATTGGGTGTGATAATTGCTAAGCATACATAAAGCTACATGTAAATTACTTAGCAATTATCTTGTCTTTTCCTCTTTTAATGCTTCTTTTTGTAATTAAAATATAGGAATTAGCTTTCTCTGAGCTTTTATCCATTATATGCTACATTTAGTTGATTCATGAGGTGTTGTTTGTATTTTTTGTAGAAACTTCATAGCAAGGAACTGAAAGCAGAATTAAGGGTCTGAAGCTACTCACCCAGTGTGCCAGATGGCAGCTAAGTGCGACTTTCGCTCAGCGAGACATGCCCCGCTCAACGCGTGGTCACTTATCTAGCTGGACAATGAAGGTGCACTCAGCACGACCTTTTCGCGCTGAGCGTGGACCACGATTCTGGGCTATTGTTAAAAGAAAAATTAGGGCACAAAAAAAGGAGATCTCTCTAGAGCTGAGGAGAGCTAGACTCTTAGAGAGCCAGAGGCATAACTAGGGGCATAAAGGAAGGGAAAAATCCCACTTATTTGGGGATCTCTTCATCCACTTCCTTCCTCTTCCATTCATTCTTCTTGCTTTCCTTTATATTTGTAAGCCTTTCCATAGAAATGGGAGGCTAACGCATCCATTGTTGGGTTTCCAACAACCAAACACTCTTGATGTAATGATTCTAACGATCTATTTAATTCTATCTTCGCATTATTGTTGTTTTTCTGAGCATTATTCATGTTTGTGATTTTCTCCCATATACATGCTTTATTATAGGGTTTTAATGCATTGGAAAATGGTTATCTCCTTAGAACTGAAAAACGCTTCTAAACGATATCATGTCAAGGGATGGAGTGGTGTTGTTTAGCCTAGGTTACAAATCATCTTTACTCTTAATGCAAATTATTTGATGTAGCTAGCTGAGGGATCAGGAGTGAAATCAAGTGATTTAGGGTTTAGCGCTTGAGGAATCAAGGTTAGAATACATTAGTAGACGAGGTTGAGTGAATTTAATCGTTGAATAGAGAAATATCTTTAATATTGCATCAAAGGTAGTTTTGGTTCGTTGAGCCCCAACACGTCACAAACTCTGCATCAATCGACATTTCACCCCTAAGTGTTTGTCTTCTATCTCTTTCTCGTATCCTGCTCAACTATCTTTATTCTGTACTTTACATTTCCGCATTAGATTAGAAAATATCAAATTCAATTCTTGTTCGGTTAAAATTAGAAATATATTAACTCTGAGTACAAGCAAGGTCCCTGTGGAATTCGACACTCGGACTTACCATTTTATTATTACTTGGACAATTCAGTGCGCTTGTCGACTGTTAACAAGTTTTTGGCACCGTTGTTGGGGACTTTGTTCCTTGTACTCGGTAGTTTGTATATCCTAAGTTTAAGCGTTGTTTCTTTTGTTTTCTAGTTTTTGTATTGTATTGTGCTAATTGTATTTGGTTGTATTGTGTTAAAAAGAAAAGAAAAGAGAAAAAGAGAAAAGAGAAAAGTATCTTTTTCTTGTGAGTCTTTGCTTGCAGGGTGGAACCTTTAAAGAATCTGACCCATGTCTAGAGTAGTATGCTCAGACAATTAGGGGTAATCACCCACAGCCCATCAACTGTGATTTTTGTGGAGGAGAGCATGACAGTGACGATTGTCATCTCTATTCCATGGAAACTTTGGGGTGGGAACAAGAGTTACATCCTGGCTATCAAAATGAAGAAGAAAGTTTCTCTTCTCTGGATGATGTGTTGATGCAATTCCTGGAAACTTCCAAAGCTAGCTTAGAATCCAATCAAAAGTCATTTCAAAATATGGAGATTCAAATTGGTGAGCTAGTAAAAGTAATGGCTGAAACATCTTCGGTCATAGAGGAAAAAGCTTGTGTAGAGGTCACAACACATAAGGAGAGTCTTTCAAAAGAGAATGATTCAAAGGAAAAAGATGAAGAAAAAAAATGAGAAAGGTGAGGAGGAACCACAACAACAATGGGAGAAGTTTTCACAAGTTGAAATTCAACAAGGAAGACCTTTTTTCAATACTTCTCCTCATCAATTAGTTGGCAAGGAAGAAAGGCACGAAGAACATGACAAATCCTTGAGTGTCATTCTTTCCGTGTTCACTAACACGTCCCTTGCAATAACATGGAAGGATCTTCATGGATACATGTGGTTCATGGAGTTTCTAGTTAAGCAGCGAAAATGCAAGAAAAATGTGTTGTATGTGACCTATTTGCCACCTTGATGGCATTTGGCCCATCAAGCTAATGACGTTAAATCAGTGCTTATTGGGAGGCAACCCAGATTTCATTCCTTACCTCTGTAATTAGAATAATTATGTTGAATAATTTTGCTTTGTGTTTAATTGTTGGTGTGTGTTGTGTTTTAGTGTTGTAATTAATAGTGCATGTTGTGTGTGTTCTATTTTAATTTATTGCAGATTTTGTAGGCCGGCTGAGCGTGCACCTATTGTTTCTCCCTAGCGCATTGAGCGCGAAAAGCGCGGACCATCTTTCAAGTTGAGGCACTGAGCGCACCTGTCTCGCTCAACGCAATTTCTCCAATGTCTGAAATTAAATTTGAATAGTGCTAAGCGAGCCTAAGGCTGTTGAGCGAGAAGTCCGTGCTCAGCCCAAAAACTCCACTGTCAAGAATTATTTGGAATTGGGCTAAGTGAGCAATTGTCTAGCTAAGCGTGCCAGTGCCTCACTAAGTGCACT
The DNA here is from genome assembly GCA_007407185.1 of Glycine tomentella. Taxonomy (NCBI): domain Eukaryota; kingdom Viridiplantae; phylum Streptophyta; class Magnoliopsida; order Fabales; family Fabaceae; genus Glycine; species Glycine tomentella. Next base: position 171,676 of record PYAF01004804.1, read on the forward strand.
GGAGCGCGCTTAGCGGATTTTGTAAGTCAAAACTTCTTGCAGAATCCGCTAAGCCAGGCTTCGCCTCGCTAAGCAAACCACATATATATATATATTAAATTTGTGAAAAATTCAACAATTTCTAACGGTTGGCGTGCTAAGCGCGCAATTGCTCGCTAAGTGCGCCTGCAATAAATTCCTTTCACTGTCCGAGGTGTCGCCCTAAGCGTGCACAGTTCGCACTAAGCGCGACACCAGTAACTATTCACCTCCACTTTCCTTTTTCTCTTACTCATTTTGCTTCAACTTCTCACATTCACCCCTGCTTCTTCTTCTTCTTTTGCATTGCCTTTCATCTTCATTCATCCAACCATCCCACTCCTAAGTACGTTTATGTTCAACTTTTAGTTTTTCTTATTTTTCTTTTTGTTTAGATAATTTTCTACGTTTTAGTTTAAATTATGTTCCTTTCATGATATATTAGGTAGATAGTGAATTGATTATTTAGTTGATGTTCATGGCTATGTTATTGTCATCACTAGCATACATTGTCTTAATTTTGGTAGTCCCTTTTGTTGTCTGTGTTGTGTTGTTGTTCTGGAAACGATGAGCTCGCTTAGCACGACCTTGCATGCTAATCGAGTTTATTCGTTCTACAAATTTCTTTGAGTTTGTGTAGCCTTGCTAAATGCGTCTGTTCGTGCTAAGCGAGCTCGTATTTTGCATGCATTTCTAGGTTTTTGTTCTTCACTGTTCATGTTGTGTTCTTCGTGTTCTTCGTTCTCAGGGTGTTCTACCCAGATCTTGACATTTTCCAGAATCTGGTGCCCGCTTAGTGCGCAGTTGCTCGTGTAGCGGGCCACCCACTCCAGCTTTCTTGCTGTAGGCTCAGCGAGTGCTCTCATGCTAAGCTTGGCCTTACTTTTGGCCTTCCCAGCTGGCCGCTAAGTGGGCCGTAGTGTTTCTTATGCTGCAAGAGGCGCTAAGTGCGCCTTTGCTCGCTAAGCGCCCCATATGATCTTTAGGCTCCCTGCAGCCCCCCTAAGCGAGCCTGTTCGCGCTAAACGGGAATATTGTTACATTGTAATTTTTATTATGTTTAATTAATAGTATTGAGTTGAGCGTGCTTTCTCGCATTGAGACCAAATACCTTTTTATTTGAATTATCATGTTAACCGCACTAAGTGCGCCTTGTCACGCTGAGCACGCCTGTTTTTATCAGAAGCACATTTTGCTTTGGGCTGAGCGCGCTTTGCTCGCTGATCCCAAATCCTTCTCTATCTGAAAATTAATTGAATTGCGCTAAGCGCGCCAATTTCACGCTCAGCGTGAAGGGTCTCAGCAGATGATGGGCTTAGCACATCAGTCCACGCTAAGACCCACCTTTTGTCTAATGCTTTATTTTAGGGAGGAGGGATAAGCGCGACCCCTCTATCCATTTTTAATTTTTCTTTGTTAATTCTGTTTTCTTTTCTAATCTTTTGTTTAATTCCCTTTTTAATTGTCCATTTTGTAGATGGCCCCTAGGAAAAGAAGAGGGTCCGCCTCCCAGCCTCGCCAAGAACCCGACACCATCCATGGTGCTTGGGATTCAGAGCGTTTCAGCTCACACATGGCATGGCTAAGATACTGTGAGAACATTAGCTTCCGCAACATTTTGTCGGAGCGATGGGTGTCTCTGGAGCATGGGCAGTATGATGAATTCCTACATGAGCTCTAGAGGTGTCACTGGGATAGGAAGCTCACGCAGCTACCAAAGAGTAACATTGATGTAGCCTTGGTTAAGGAATTTTATTCGAACGTCTACGACCCCGATGAGAAGGCACCAAAACAGTGCAAGATCCGGGGGAAAACTATTCGATTTAATGCCAATGCATTGAACGACTTTCTCCAGACTCTGGTGGTTCTCGACGGTAACTCCCCCTTGACCACCTATTCTCAGTTTCTCCACACATACCCAGATCTAGAGGCCATAGAGGCCAAACTGTGCATGCTTGGCGGCCACTTTATGAAGAATGCAGAGGGTGATTCCATGGAAGATTCTACGGAAGGATATGACCACCTCGCTCAGACATGGAGTGTCCTTTCTTACTCCAACCTAGCTCCGACATCACATACCTCCGACCTCAACATGGACCAGGCTAGGTTGGTGTACGACATCATCATGCAAATGGACGTGGACATGGGCAGCTTGATTTCTTCCCAGATTACAGAGATTGCCCAGTCCAGTTCTAGAAGACTCGACTTCCCAGCCCTTATCACAGCCCTTTGTGACACACAAGGGGTCTACTCTGACACGCTCACCTTTGAGTCCATGAGCCCAGCCATCAGTGCTGCTGATATCAGGAAGAACTGCTGGCACTTGATAGACACTTTTCCGGGGACCAAGAATGCTCGAGCTCGGGAGGCCCCAACTGTTGATGCTACGCCCAGCCAGCCTCCTTCCTCGCACCTTTCTCCATCCATTCCACAGGACTAGTTGCTGCCAATGCTCTCGAGCCTACACCAAGGTGAGTACCTCATTATGCAGAGTCTCCATCATCTCTCTCTCCAGCAACCAGTGATGATGCCAGAGGATTTCTTCTCCCGCATCGCTTGGCCTGGGGGCAGACCTTCCTCTTTTTTTGGGGGGGGGGTGGAGTTACTGGATCTGGAGCTGCAGACGAGGACGCGACTCCTGGTGTAGATGATGATTATGTGGCAGATGTCACAGTGGCCCAAGGAGCATGGGACCCTTGGCCCACACAAGACTGAGACCATGTTTTTACAAGACATTTTATTTTTTATGCTTTTTGTTTATGCTTTCTTTACCATATCATCGCATTTTAGATGCTTTTGTTATGCTTTTAACTTTGGATTTTTAATTATGCATGATGGACAGTTCTTTTTGGATAACAATCTTTTTGGGCATGTCTGATGAAGCATTTTGCATGACGGTGAGTTGCGTTTGTGTGATATCAATTTAAATTCGATTCAAAAGTAAGCGAGTGCTGTGATTTAATGATAGTTTCTTGAAGTGTATGCACGTGAGTGAGTTTGTTAGCTTGCATGACAAATAATTCTTGCGAAGAAAAACTCTAGGCTTCACGACACCATGTCAGTTGTGTACCTATTGACTGTGAGAGAACGATTGATTGAACTTTCTGGATTTGCATGAATCTTGAACTGATTGAATGTATGTATGAATCTTGGACTGCACCACTCTCCAAACAATGCAAAGAACAACCTTTAACTTGGCCACCTTGCCCACAACTTCCTGGTGGCACTGTCCATTCTCCTCCGAAATAGCAAGGCTTCTTTAAAGGGCGACAGTGGCACCAGTCACCTTGGAGTGCTTCACTCTGATAGGTCAGTAGCATTCTGAACCCCGACCAACCAGAATAAATTCTCGTCGAAGTTCTCTGCTCTGGCTTATACCCCATGCTCCATAGCGAGTCAATATCTCTCCATCCATGGACAAACTCGAGAAGACGTTGGGTTGAGAAGAAGAAAATTGAGGAGTCGATGCCGGTGCCGCCAAGGAAAAAGCTAACAAAGTAGAAGAAGCAATAGGGAACATCTCCGAAGCACCACTGGTCATGGCACCAGCCCTTGGCGAGGGTGCAGCAGCAAGAGCCGAAGGAACCACAACAGTAGGAGGAACAACAGTCTCTCGAATAGGAACAAGAAGAGTGGTAGGAGGAACATGAGCAGTAGGGGGAGAAGTGGCTGGGGAGGCTGGTCTTCCCACAAGTGAACCCTGCGTAGTAGTAGCAAGAGGACAACCTGCACCTGAAAGCAACCTCTATCTCAGAGCATGAAGACAGAGCAGGGCCCTCGACTCCCAGAACCATCGTCCTACTTCTTCTTAGTAAAATAGAGGAAAGAATGCTGGGGGAAGCTGCAACAACTTCAGAAACTAGTAGGCCAACCCTAGCAGTGGGTTGACCCTCGCTTCCAGATAGAGGGTTAACAGAAGAGGTTGGCACGGTCCCACCATTAGGACCAACATGCTTCACCAGAGGTCTCCATGGAAAATCGCCCATGATAGCAAGTGTTAATTCAAGCCAATAAATTCAAAACACAAAAGAAGACAGAACAAAAGGATTTACCATCCAAGGCAGAAGAGGGATCGTTCACTGACAACAGAGACAAGATGGCTCGCATGTCTAATAAACCCGAGAATTGCTCCAAGATCGCCTTGTCCACCCTTTCCATCAGGGTCAATAGGTCCTCATCAAATGACTTGAACGTGGTGGGGTCAGATTACCAGTAGAATGAGAAGTGGGGCTCCCCATCCATATTAAACATCAGTAGGAACCCCTCTGCCATAACGTCAGTAGCATGGACCTTGAAGAAACGGTCCTTGAAGCGACAGAAGATGTTCCAGTCAAACACGAACAACTTCTTGGAAACATTGTTCAAGGAGACCTTACCAATCTTGCCTGTCAGCTTCATCTGAAAGAAATATAAGAACACCAACACACTGGGTCGGATAATGAAGAAGGAACAAAGAATTTCGAACGCCCCCACCATTGCCCAACTGTTAGGGTGAAGTTGGGAAGGGGCCACATTCAAGTGCTTAAGAAGAGCACATTGAAAGGGAGACAGTGGAATCAACACATTGAACAGGCATCGGTACACAAAGAAGAAGGGCAGACAATTCGACGCCACCCTCAAAACAGGGAAGTCATCACTCCCGCATGTTGTCTTTGTTTGACTACTATTTGTTTATGGAATTTAAGGAATGGAGGACTCATCCCTACAACCAACAACTTTTCGGTACTGAAGATGCAGAGTACACTGAGGCATCTACGCGTTTGGTGTAGCTTGCAAAGAAAGCGAGTATGGCTCTGCATTGTTAGACAAACTGTGCGTTACATCTGGCATACTCGAGTCCAGTTAGTGTCAATAGATGGCTGAATGTAATGCCTGTTACTGTAGATCATACATTGACCTACTATATCCCATGGAGATTCACATCTTGTGCAGAGCTTCCATATTATGAGGATTCTCGCTTGTATTTCGGACTGGAAGAGCCATGCCATGATTTGGAATTCCTGTTGACTCTAACAGAATACAATGGACTAGGCAAAAGTTCGTCGATACAATATGGAACAAGTGCACCCAGTGGAGGTTACAGAGGACCGAGGAGACAATTCAGACATGTCATCCGTGGACATCGAGAGTACCAGGTACCTTTGAGGTAGTTGGAGTAGACATCTGAGGAGGAAGTGACAATTCCTCTGAGGACACGTCTTAGTTAGTTTAATACTTCTGGTGTGATAAGTGGTTTGCTATGTTCCTAGTTTTCTTTACTGATTTTGATGTATTTTAAGAGATGATTTTTCCAAGGGCATGTATTTTATTGTAGCAAGGATTTAAAATTTATTTTTCTTACTTTCATACTATTATAGGTTGTATCCTTATTATTTCTATTGTAATAATACTAATGTTATCTAATTACATATGAAGACTAAGTATTCTATATCTGTGTTTACTTTAATTCAATGTAAAGGTTTATCGTTTTTTTATTAACGTGTTTGTTTCTTTTTAAAAAATATATACAAATATGTTTTACTAATTGTAAGTAGTAGTTAAAAATTGTATCGCATATTTCTAAAATAAATTAAATATAGGCATTTCCAAGCAATATCTTTATGACGATGAGATACTATGAGAAGCACAAGGTGACTTATTTCACCTACATGCTGAGCGGAGAAGCTAAAGACTAGTGGAAGTTTGCTAGTGAAACCCTGCCAAGTAATGAGGGAGTCATACCGTGGGCTACATTCAAGGAGAGTTTCTCGGGTAACACTACTTCCAAAGGGCTTACGCAAGCAAAAAGCTAGAGAATTCATGGAGTTGAAGCAAATGAGCATGATTGTACCACAGGTCTAATCAAGCCTATGGAGGAGGTTCAGGATACAACAACAACCAAAATCACCACCACCACAACAACAATGGTCTTCTTAAGTGTTTTCTATGTAGAGGACCACATTTCAAGAGGGACTACCCATAATTAGCTATTGTTTGCTCTAATTTTGAAAAAATGGGACACTTGCTTAAGAATTTTTGGTCTGCACCCAAGAAGGATGGAAATCTTGGAAGTGAAGCTATGAACAATTACAAGAACAACAACGGAGGAAAGCCAAGAGTGGCGGGGAAAGTCTTTGCGATGAGCGACTCTGAGGCGGCAACATTGACGATCTAATCTGAGGTAAATGCATCATAAGAGATAGACTTGTAGATGTGCTCTATGATTCGAGAGCCACACATTCATTCATATCTTTTGACTGTGTGGAGAGTCTGGACTTGCCTGTGTCTTCTTTGCCATATGTAGTCATAGTGTCTACCCCTATCGACAAACCCATTACCACTTCTATTGCATGCTTAGATTGTTCTATGATTGTCAACGATAAGACTTTCTCTATGAATTTGATTTTTTTACCTCTTTCTCATCTTGATGTGGTGTTAGGAATGGATTGGTTATCATCCAACCGTGTTCTTCTCAACTGTAAAAATAAGACCTTTATCTTTGGCGCTTGTGCTCTTAATGAAGAAGAAAGAAAGCAACATGAGGATGTGTGTGGATTACACTTAACAAAGTGATGATCAAGAACAAGTATTTGTTGCCAAGAATTGATGATCTTATGGACCAACTGAGAGTTGCCTTAGTATTTTCAAAGATTGTTTGTGATTGGGGTACCATCAGATTCGAGCCAAGAAGGAGGATATTCCAAAGATCGTATTTAGAATGCGTTATGGACACTACGAGTATTTAGTTATGTTGTTTGGTGTGACTAATGCACTTGTATTGTTCATGGACTACATGAATCAGATTTTCATTAGTACTTAGACAAGTTTGTTTTGATGTTCATTGATGACATCTTGATATATTCAAAGAGTCCAGAAGAGCATGCCAAACACTTGAGTTTCATGTTGCAGATTTTGAAAGAATGGACTTTATGTAAAACTCTCTAAATGTGAGTTTTGGCTCGAACAAGTAAAATTCCTGGAACACGTTGTGACGAGCAAAGGAATCGCTATAGATCCAACCAAAATTGAAGTTGTGATGAATTGGACGCAACCTATAACGCCTACAGAGGTTAGAAGTTTCTTGGGTTCAGTGAGATACTACAGAAAATTCATTGAAGGATATTCTCATTTACCATTACCGCTAACCAAGCTGACCCAAAAAGGCCAAGAGTTTGTGTGGAATGAGGCTTGCGAGGATAGTTTCTAGGAGTTGAAGGAAAGGTTAACGTTGACCCTAATTTTGATTTTGCCTGATCTCGAGAAGAAGTTTGAAGCATATTGTGACGCATCAAGACAAGGACTTGGTTGTGTTTTGATGCAAGAGAAGAAAGTGATTGTGTATGCTTCAAGGAAACTAAGACCGCATGAAGTGAAGTATCCTACCCATGAACTAGAGTTGGCCGTAGTGGTGTTTTCGTTAAAGATATGGAGGCATTATCTCCACGAAACAAGGTTCAAAGTTTTCAACGAACACAAAAGATTGAAGTACCTGTTTGATAAAAAAGAGCTGAACATGAGGCCGTAGAGGTGGATGGAATTTCTAAAGAAATATGACTTTGAGTTGTCATACCATCCTGGCAAGGATAATATAGTAGTTGATGCTTTGAGCAAAAAGTCATTGCATATGTCTATCATGATGGTGAAGGAACTACAATTGATCGAGAAGTTCAGAGACTTGAACTTAGCATTGGAGGTATGACCTAAGAGATTGTATTTAGGAACTTTGAAGATCACTAATGAGTTTCTAGTGCGAGTTCGGGAGGTTTAACAAGGCGATTAGTTCTTATAGAACATGATGAGACTGAAAGAGGAAGGCAAGGAGTTGGAATTCCAGTGTGATGCCAATGGACTTATTAAGTTCAGAGAAAAGTTTTGCATACCTCAAGTAAACGAGTTGAAGCAAGCAATTCTTGATGAAGCGCACAAGAGTAGATTGAGTTGCCATCCTAGATCAACCAAGATGGAATGAAGAGAGATGTAGCTATATACGTGGAAAGATGTCTAACCTGTCGCAAGACAAAGGTTGAGCACAAGAGAGCTCTTGGAGAATTACAACCCTTAGACATTCCTGAGTGGAAGTGGGATAGTATCTCAATGGATTTTGTCTCTGGTTTACCAAAGACCAGACAAAATTGTGGCGCTATTTGGGTAATTATGGATAGATTGACGAAGTCTTCTCATTTTATTTTGATTAACATGAAGCACAAGTTAGAGAAGCTCGCAGAGTTATACATCAAGGAGGTTGTCATGTTACACGGAGTACCTTCCAGCATTGTATCCAACAGAGATCCGTAAACCGACAAACAGACGAAACAGACCATTCAATCTATAGAAGATCTTTTAAGGGCATGCGTGATGGAGCAACACGACATCTAGGACAAGGGTTTACCTCTAGTGGAGATCATGTATAACAACAGCTTCCATGATCGGAATGGCACCATATGAAGCGTTGTATGGAAGAAAATGTAGAACATCTATGTGTTGGTATGAAACCAGAGAGACTTTTTTGCTCGCACCTGACGTGTTACAAAGGCATATCGAGCAAGTGACCATGATTAAAGAGGAGATTAAAGCATCACAAAGTCATCAAAAAGGCTACTCTGATCGGCGATGGAAACCCGTAGAGTTTCAAGTTGGGGATCATGTATTCCTGAAAGTATCTTCTATGACGGGATTTGGTATAGGCTTAAAGTCTAGGAAGTTATCCCCAAAATTCAGAGGTCCTTTTGAAGTCTTAAAAAGGATCAAATCTAGTGCATACCGGATTGCCTTACCTCTGAAGCTGTCAAACTTGCACCCTGTCTTTCATGTGTCACAACTTAGACAATATTTTCTTTTATCCTTCTCATGCAATCAAGCTTGACCCTGTACAAGTAAGAGATAATCTTACAAATGATGTAACTCTTGTGAGGATTAATGATCGAAGGATTAAACAATTGTGTGGTAAGACGATCCCATTGGTGAAGGTTATATGGAGCACCACTCATGAAGGTAACATGATCTGGGAAGTCAAAGACAAGATGAAGGGATTATATCTGCATCTTTTCCAAGGTTAGTAATTTTGGGGACTAAACTTCTAAAAAGGTGGGAGAGTTTTAACACCCTAACAAAAATTACAACTTGAACTGATAGAGAAGACTCTGTGTTGTGTCATTTGTGCATGTATGTATTTAATTGTAGTGATTATATGTTTTTAATTCTCATTTTTGTGCTTATTATATGTGTGTGTGTGTGTGTGTGTGATTAGTTTAGTGAAACTTGACAGAGAAATAGAAATTGTCTGAACTAGATTTTCATGTGTAAGAATTGCATTGCACACTAAGTCATAGATTAATTTGACTCTGTTTGAGGTTTACTCTGAGTACACATATCCCTAGGGAGATTAGCACAACAATCTAGTCATTTAAGATAGGATTTACCAATTTTGGCAAAATCAGTTTATACTATTTTTGCTTATGTTTACTTTATCCATTTTTAGTTAAAATTTTAGAAAGAAAAATAAACATAGATGGTATGGCTTGGCACGTTAACCATGGTTGGTCATTAGTCATTCATGTTGTCAATGAAGCTTGTCAACTTAAGTCTAACCTCATCTTCATGTCTCTTTAAACACCAAATTAGAGCTTTTTCTTCTTTATTTTGCATGAGCTCAACCAAGGGAGAAAAGAGTTTGTTTTTTTCTTCTTCCAAGCTTCATACAAGTGCTCTTGAGGTTTTTTCCATCAAAACTTTGGTAAGGGGCTCTTAATCTTCTTTCTCTTCTTGTTTTCCTTACCAAATTTTTGCAAGCTTCTCATTCATGGTTCCAAAATTTCATTTTCATTCCTAGAAGTTCGAGACATCAAGGACCTCAGTTCTTTGTTTATCTGAGTCGTTTCGTGTAACTTCATCAAGGTAAGGGGGTCTTTCCACTTCTTGAACCCTAACCTTGTTGTCTTTGGAAGCTAAGCTTCATTGAATATTGTTTTAATGTTCAAATATTTTATGAAACTGGAGAATATGTTGTGTTTCTTGAAATTTTAAGGTTAAAATGAGTTCTTTGAGTGTTAAAACTTAGGATTAGCCTTAAATATCACTTAAATTAGAGTTATCTAGCAAAACTTATGAATAAAACAAGTTTAAGGACCTTTTGTAGAATAAAAATTTGTCACGAAATTGAACTGATTGCTATAGCTGTATGGGCTATTTTTCTTAAAGTTTTGACCTAAAAAAATGATTTCGTTAGGTGTGAGAATGTATGGTAGCATATAAGATTCATCAAAAGCCAATTCTTGGAACACATAGAACACTGAAAATAAGTTAAGAGCAAAACTTTGTAAAATTAAGTGACAAAGTAATTTTAGACAATAGATAGCTTAACATTGAGATTTGTGCCTTTAGATAAAGTTACCATAGGATTATTTATTCTGAAACTATTGATTTAATTTCTATGTTATTGTTGAGATAAATTGCAAAATCTTATTATGACTAATGCATATTCTAGAATTATGATGATTCTCTGTTGATAAAATCATTGAGATGCATGCATGTATAGTTACTATTATTATTGGTGAATGATAAGACCAACAAAGTGTGAACTTTGGCAAATTATATGTATGGCGTGTGAGTATATACCAATATATTGTTATTTTATCTGTACGCATTGTGGTTTGGGTCTGTGGGTGTCTGACCCTCGACAAATTGGTTTTTATGATTGTTATATGGCTATAATCATAGTCATTACGATGTCTGATTGTCTAGGTGACAAGTGGTTTCTACCGCTTAAGGGGCCATGATTGATTCCCTGAGAGTAGTACGTAGGTCTGAGCCTAGTCTCTCTTTCTTGTTTGTTTGAATGTACGTGTTTGTTGATGCACATGGCACTAGGGCTACACATGCGATGCAGTGAGAGAAGTCAAGAGGATTGGAGAGAGAGTAACAAACCGATGGTGTGGCTTGTAGAGAGAGGGAGTATGGTCATGCACTGTAACACAGACCACGCGTTACATCGGCCATACTCGAGTCCACTTAGTGCCAACAGATAGACTGAATGCAATGCCAGTTACTTTAGACCATACATTGACTTGCTATATCCATGCGATTCACATCTCGCACAGAGCTTTAATACTATGTAGATTCCCGCCTGTATTTCAGACTGAAAGAGCCATGCCATGATTTGGAATTCTTGTTGACTCCAGTGGAGTACGGTGGGCAGGGCAACGTTCGCTGATACAACATGGAACTAGTTCAGTACTTATGGTGTGATAAGTTGTATGCTCTAGTCCTATTTTTCTTTACTGATTTTGATGTATTTAAAGATATGTTTTCTCTAAGGGCATGCATTTTGTTGTAACATGGATGTAAAATTTATTTGCTTACTTTCATACTATTATGGGTTGTACCAGTATGATTTTTTCTATGACACTACTAATGTTATCTAGTTACGTATGAAGACTAAGTTATTCTATATCAATATTTATTTTAATTCGGTGTAAAGGTTTATCATTTTCTGATTGAAACATTTGTTTCTCTAAAAACAATATAGGAAGACATTTTACTAATTGCGAGTAGCAATTAAAAATTGTGATGTGTATTTCTAAAATAAATTAAATTAAATTGTTTTCAAGCAATATCTTCACGGTGATGGGATGCTATGAGGAGCACAAGGTGACTTATGCCAGCTACATGTTGAGGGGAGAAGCTAAAGACTGGTGGAAGTTTGCTAGTCAAACCGTGTGAAGTGTCGTAGTATGAGAATCGCCGAGAAATCGACAATCAGGTGCGTTACATGTACTCCTTCACAATCAACTGACTTATTTAATTGTACTATACTATTTTTTTAATCCCAAAAAAGTACTACTAATTACTTAACTGCATTTCATCTATTTATATTTCATTTCTTGTAGTTTTATGCTTTATTTACAAAAATTCCAATAATAGTTTTTTTTTTGGCGAATAAGGGCGATGATATGCAAAACATCAAAGAGGCCATGACATCCCAACGAGATTGGCACCCCATGCCCAACTTATCATCTACGGCATAACACCAATTTATTGATAAATTAAATAGAAAATAATAAAGATATTCATAAGGTATTACAAACTGCCTCTAGCTAGAAAAGAGTAAGCTAAATCTATAGACTAGGAAGCCCTATCCTATCTACTTAATCTAACAAGTTACATTTAATGATTATTTTTTTAACTTGTAAGATTAATTTTCCCAATTACTTATCAATTAGCAATTTTATTCTAACCATCTACTTAATATTCTTCTCACAAGAATTAGAAGACTTATCTTTTAAAATTGAATTAGTTATTACTATTGAAATTAATTTTATTTAATTTAAGTAACTAAAATTGAAGGTGTTATAACATTGACTTTTGTAATGTGCTTAATTACATTATAAATCATGGACTACTCACTTTTATCTTAGCTTTGAATTAGTTATTGTATTTAATTCCTTTCATTTTTAAGTTTAATTTTTTCCCCTAAAATATAATCTTAAGGAAAATCACATAAGACACTACTTTAATGCATTTTTTTCTTGTTTAAAGTGTTACAATTAACATAAAAGAAAATAAACTATATAATGATAATGTAAAACAATTTTACACTATCATCTAATATCACAAACTAACGTACGATAAGTTTATTAACTTTTATACTAATAACTTTAAAACTCATACTAATAGTGATTTTTTTATTGGTTGACTGTGTAAAGGTTACATTATTGTTGGTTGACTATTTAACTCTTAAATTAATCTTATGTTAATATCTTGTTCATTAAATTTTTCAATTTTATTAACAAAGAATCACTTATAATAATTAATTTAGTGTTACTAATATAAATTCATATAATATAATTTATTATTACTACATTAAATTTGTATGTGTGTGTGTCTATATATATATATATATATATATATATATATATATATCACGCTCCACTCTCACTCTTGCTCCCTCACCGTCGCAACCCTAAATTGCTCTGCCTATTCTCAATCTGATTGTTTTCTCTCTCTCACTCACCCATTCACTTTGCTCATTCTCTTTCTCAGTTCAAAATACACTCTCTCGCATGGTAATTGATTACAGGTTTGTCACTCATCTCTGATCTAGGTTCCATTTTATAATTCGTTAATTTGAGTTTAGGGTTTGATTTTATTAATTTTGATTTGGATCTAGGGTTTCATTATGTTTTACTAGTGAAGAGTAAGAGTTTATTTCTCTCTTCTTAACTTGATTCAAGTTGCAAAGGTATCATCTTATCCTTTCTGCTTTTCATTATTTTCATGAGTTTATAATATTTTCTAGTTGTCTTCCTGATCAAGGGTTTTCTTTTAATAATCTTGGCCTATTTTGTTTTCTTTTCAATATTTGAAATTAGGCATTCTTTCTGAATTTATTCGTTTGGTTGTAGGAGTTCTTCAAAATTCATTTAAGTCTTTGATGATTGTTTGTGTTTAAAACAATAATGATTCATATCCAATGCAAAACAATGAATGTCACATTTTTATTCATGGGATTAGATGGAATTCCAAAATTAGGTGTTTTTGTGATTATGTAAGTGGATCAAGAGGGAAGAGATTTTTAGGTCTTATTTTTCTTTGACTAGTTGGGGTTAATTAATGTCTAGTTAGCATGCCATGTATTGCATGCTTGTTGTGAATATATAAACCAAGCCTTTACAATAGTGAGACTGACTAGAAGTATAATGAAGTTAAGGTTCAAAATGTCATTTTAGTGGAGCTTCTTCAAGCAAGATTGTGAGGGAAAATATTTTTTTGATTTGGTAGATATAAATTTTATATTTATCTCTCTCTTTATACAGGCGACACATTATCTTTGTGAATGACACGTTTTCAGTGCAAGTCAAATCTTCATTTTCCTTCCTTCCTTTTTTTTGTGTTTCCTTTGTTGGTTTCACTTGTAGGATAACATTGAGGAGGGCATTAGGTAGGTATGATAGAATAGGACACAACATGACATAGTTGTTCCCTTGATGGAAAGAGATGGAATACGGGTCTTTTTGGATGCAAGCTTCTGTAGAAGCACTTCTAGAAGAATAAAGTAAGAAAAAAAAATATTAAATGAACTTTTCCATAAGTTAAAATAAATTTTTCATTAACACATTTGCAGATGTGGTCTCATCTTTTAGACAAGCTATATTGATGAGCTTCTAAAAATTAGTTAATGGAGAGCTTATTTTTGCTTATGGAAAAGTTTATCACATTTTTTTTTTCTTATTTTCTTCCTTTAGAAGTATTTCTAAAAAAATTTACCCAAAGAGGCCCTACATCATTCTACAATACTGGACGAACAATGACCTTAAGAAGCTGATCATCGATGGTCATTGGGGACTCCTCATTGTCATCATCACCGGGAGCTCCTCCTCCACCAACTCACCCTCCTTGTTACAATTGTTTCAATGACTTTTTTGAAGTCAGCCTTATGGTTGTTCTTGATTGTTGCAGAGACTTCATTAAGCTAATCCTTCATCTTCTTGTCAGCATCCTTCGCCTTAGCCTTTAGTGAAATTCTCAGCCTTCACCGCTCTAGCCAATAGGGCCTTCTCATTCTTCTCGGCTTCCTTTATCTTGGCCCCAATGTATTCGGCAACCTTGCAAGACTCTTCAGCCAATTGAAACAAATTATCATTGGCCTTTGTCGCTTCGATGAAGCCTTTTTCGTCTTTTTCCAATCTTCTTAAGCCTCTAATAGCTCCACATGGCCTCTTTTCATATTCTTCAGGCCATAGTTGGGCAATGCACCCAAGAGCAAGCTTGAAAGCCTAATTAGAGGACATGCATACGTACTAACCCTTGGATTAGCCTCCATTAGCACCTTCTGTTTGGCTTGACGCAAAAAATAGTAGCTAATGAGGCCCTGGGTATTGAAGTCGCAACCCTTTAGTGAAGAATGACCATCCATCATTGACGAGATAGTTGAGTTCTTTTTATTAATCAAAGGTGGCGACCCTCAAGCAGGAGTATGAACCTTAGCCTTTTTGCATAAGCATTTTCTGCCTCAAGGTCAATGGTGGAAGACTCTTTCCTTTTTGAACCATGGCTTTCCCCCTCAATATTCAGCAGAGGCACCTAAGGAGAACTTCCCTCAGCATAAAAACAACAACCTTTTTATTTTCGTTGTCCTACAGGTTCTTCAGGCTTTTGTAGTCATATTTAACCATGACAACCAAAATGTTAAAGAATGTGTCAGTACCATGTTGTCTTGGTCAGCTTTACACATATCTACAATTTTTCACCCAAAAGCGTTTATTTGGCTTTCGAGTCCAATAGAAGGGAAACTTTGGCTTCCTAGTCTCATCAAAGAAATTGACCATCCTCTCAAGACGGGGCTGAACCTTGAAAGACCCACCCATCTTTAAAATATTTATAAGAGGTAGTGCCATTGGTGATTTGGTGGAGCTTGGTGTTGTCGAAGTAGCCAAGGTGGGCGTGGAATTTTCTATCAACAGAGAGGGGATGGTTGGCGAAAGCAACAAAGATTGTGGTGCTATTGAGAACAAGGGTTGTAAATATGGAGAGCAAGTTGTTGTGGTGGCAACAACTGAGACGAGGGTGACAAGGGAGCGGGGTAAATGGGAAATGTGGAAAAATAATAAAAAATAAAAATAAAAATAGAAAAAAATCCTAACAATCAATTTAATAAATAATGAATCTATGCTTACAAATAGGTTTCCCATGATGGGAGATATGAAATACTCTCCCACCCTAGAATCTGCCAGGGTTAATATGGACAACAAATCCTATAATCTACTCTGTCCTCGCCTCTCTTAACTTCCACGCCATCTCCTATGAGTTTTCTTTTTATGTAGAAATTCAAGTTACAGAGAAATAAAGTAAAAGTAGAGAGAGGTAATAAAGTTGAGAAAATCTCAGGCTGAACAACATAACATATTAACATTTAAGACATTGACGTCACCATTGGAAACATAACTCGAGCAACAGGGGAAAGGAAAGAAGGTATAAATATTCTCGAATGTAACACTCATTTATTATAGAATTGTTCAGTTCACTGATTTGCCCTTAGAAAGAAGTGTTGAATCATGAAAGATAAGGACTGTTCCTACATTTGCCACAATTTTCGCTAACAATTTTCAAAGTTATATATCTAAACATGTTTGTTTGTCATCAATTTTTTCATTTTCATTTTAGCATTTTATCATATTTCCCTTGTAATATAACTTTTGTTGCTCCTATATTCTGTTAAAACTTGTTTCTTTTGTGGCACATATTGTGGAGAATAATTTATATATGAATATAGCTATAGATAATGTAGTGGTAACATTCTTCTAACAAAAGCTATCAAAAGTGCATCTTATATTATTTTATTTATGATTTATTAGTATTGAAGATTATAGAATTTATTTTAATTTTTGTTTCCTCTGTATCGTTTAGTGACTACAAGGCAAATTTCTCTACTGTTTATGTTTTCTTTTTGTTGAATATTTTCAGAATACCTATTCTCAGCTAGTAGCATGACACTCAAAGAACAAAGCGAGGGTGCCAAGAATGTTAGACCTGTACGTATTTCCTTTTTTAAAATAAAATATAAAAAAAGATTTGGCTTATTAAGGTAAAGTAAGTTTTTTGGTCTGTCAAATTAAAATATTTTAAAAACTTAGTTTTAGTCATTATAAAAATTTAATATGGTTTTTAATTCTTACATTTACCCAGAAATATGTATTTTTGGTCTAGGACTAATATAAAACCACACGTCTTAGAAATGAAAAGACTAAAAGCGTACCAGTTTGAGATATTCTTATTCATCTTTCAACTTAAAGGAGTTAAAATTCTGTTAGAGCATTTTCTGGTCCATCGATTTTGGGCTCATTGTTTATTTATTTATTACATAATTTTTGTGTTTAACAGTCTAAAAATACCCTATCCCCGCTTATTCCACAGACAAAAACGGATGAGATACATGATCCTCCCCCCAGCTACTCTCTTTCAATGAATGTCTACGATGATGATGTTAAGGCACAATTTCATTCATGTTCATCACCAAGCTTCCAAATGCTTCCTTATGATAGTAGTAGCAGCTGTAGTCACCAACAATTTCCAAGGTACCTTCCGTTCCAAGTGACTAGGTTCAGTCCACAAGGTATACCTGCAATGATGCCTCAGTATAATATGGGACATTTATGGCTTCACCCACCAACTCTCACTGATTTCCCAAAATTGGTGCAAGCTTGGGAGGTAAACTAACTTGTCTTATTATTTGATAAATGAGAAACATAATATATATGCTTATGGTAATTTCTTTTCAAAAGAAATTAAAAATTATTTAACTGATTCTTACAGTCCTACACTTAAAAATCATCCATTTTATTCCTTAGGCAAACACTTTTGGATCTCTTTTGGTCCTTGTCGTTACAAAGTGGCAAGTAGTAAAAGATAAAGTTTGTGTAATAGTAGGGACCAAAAGAGATGATTTTTAATTATAGTTAAAAGAGATGATTTTTGTATTTCTAAAACCTAAATGGATGGCATGTATACCCTTAGACTTATATGCATTTTTTTTTATCGGTAAAGTGTTGTTTATATGCACAAATTAGCCTACATACATGTCATTTTACTTGTTAATATACATAAATGGTTTAGTTCTTCAAATAAAAGCAACTTTTGGTTTTGATCCTCTAATTAAAAAATTGTCCTTTTTAGTCTTCCAAATTTGCAGAATGTTTTTTGGTCATCTAAAATGATTGAGACATTAAAAATATATTTCTTTTTCTCCTTTTTTAGTCCTTCAAATTGGAGTTGAGGGACTAAAATGATTTTGCAAATTTGAGTGACTAAAAAGAACATATTTTTAATCAAGGGAGCAAAGCTTAAAGTGTCAGAGATTAAAAACATTGATTATTATATATCGCTTTTAACTAAATAGATAATTAATTTCACTTAACAGTCAGTTCATTACTAATTGCATTATACTTTTAGTGAGTTTCAAACTCTAGCATTGTAAATTGAGCATGGTTTAATAAATACAAATATAAATGTCTAAAAAGAATAAAATAATGATAGCGTGTGATATTACATTACATTAAACACAATTATTTCCAACCATATTAAGATAAATAAATATATATCGGCATTATATCTTAATAAATATTTGATTTAATATAGCTGCTTATTTATGCTTGCAAAGTTGTATATTATCACCGGTGCTTAAGTAAACTTTATGAATATCATACATACATATTCCTTTTCATCTCATATTCATCTTACTTTTCTTTTTATCTTTCTCTCATTTTTCAATTGCATCACTTATCATTTATATAAATTTCTCTCTCTACATTTTTTTTTTATCTCTATCTTATTTTTTCCACCCAGATTCATCCCAACATGAGATGGATGGATATCATTTCTCAAATTTTATATATTAAATTTAATGATAGTTTAGCAGCGAAGGAGCATGTTATGTAACGAATTGCTATATAAGCTGCATATATATATATATATATATATATATATATATATCATTAAATTTGGTAATATCGGTTTATATGGTTTATACATATGCTTTTACGATGAATAAATTCTTTTGTTCATGTAGGGAAGTTTGGCTGGACGAATTCACTCATATCGTGATTTCCATAATAAAGCAAGGGTATGCTATACTTAATTTATTGTTAAACAAATCTTTCTTGGCTTAAATATCTAATTTGTAGATGAGTTTAATCAGAAGGGGATTTTATTCCTACTTTTTTATTTGAGTAACCTGCACTGTAACAGTTATGAGACTTAACTATAAATTTGCTGAATTTTTCCCTTTTTTTCTCTGCAGGCCATGAGGGAACCCACATCACCTGTCACGTAAGTGGTTTTATATTCAAATCTTGATTTTTCTTAACTATCCTTCATTTTAATTACAAAAATAAATATTTTCCAGATTATAAGGGAATAAATAAATAAAAAATATCATAAAAATACAGAAATTATTAAAAACATTTTAATTAACTTAAAAAATATATTTATTATTCTCAACAAAAATCCAAAAGTACACATATAATTGTTTAAACTCACCATTTGTTGGGAGAACAATTCAATTTTCCAAATAAATGCAATATTGGAAAGTCAAGAGCATGATTCTAAATTGTGGTTGTGATTCAGGTTGCGGATGTAGAATGCGATCGTTGTTACGTGAAATTATTATATGTTTGCATTGATTATAAAAAAAATAAATTTTACAATTCTTCTAATTATTGGTATATCTTTTATTTGTAAGATAGCATAAATGTTCATTCATTTTAAGATTTTGTGTCCCCCAACATCCCATACAGTCGTACCCATTTAGCAACTGAAACTTAGAAGTTAGAATAGAAGATTGAAATTTGAATCATTGTCTTTTTTTTTATAAAATGCAATATTGGAAAGTCAAGAGCATGGTTCTAAATTGTGTTTGTGATTGAGATTGCAATCGTTGTGACATGAAATCTTATATGTTTGCATTGATTATAAAAATAAATCTTACAATTATTTTAATTATCGGTATATATAAGATAGCATAACTGTTCATTCATTTTAAGATTTTGTATCCCCAACATCCCATACAGTCATACCCATTTAGCAATTGACACTTAGAAGTTAGAATAGAAGATTGAAATTTGAATCATCGTCTTTTTTTTTATTTTTTTATTTTTATTTTTTACAAAAATGTGAAATAGAACGGTGTAAAGATTCTATTGCGACTCCAATGCGGTTTCGTTGCAACTATCTTGCGGCATTTCGTGTGATTGAAATGCACACTGCAATTGTGGATCGATGCGGTTTGGACACCGATACAACAATAATATTGCAGCCGCAGTTGTGGTTGCGGCCCATAATTTAGAACCATGGTCAAGAGTTACATTCCAAGAAGTGGAATGCATCTTGCCTATTTTAGAGAACTCCAGTACCGTAATGAGAGGATAGGTGAAGAAATGAGACAATTAAGGTTTAGGTGGGGAACTCGGTTTTGTAGAATGATGCTCAATATAGAATGGTCTACCATT
This sequence comes from Glycine tomentella, assembly GCA_007407185.1. Lineage (NCBI taxonomy): Eukaryota > Viridiplantae > Streptophyta > Magnoliopsida > Fabales > Fabaceae > Glycine > Glycine tomentella. The sequence goes on from PYAF01004804.1 coordinate 191,670, forward strand.
TTTGAAATCATATTTGATGGAGTAAAACTTTTGAAACAATTTTATAGAGGTAGGTAAGAAATGTTGAACTACATTAAATATTGTGTGTTCCATCTAAAATCTTTTTGCCATATGAGTGATCGTGCTAGTGATTTTTTTTCCAAAAATTATCAACTTTTGTTGGTTATTACAGGCTTACTGCTCAATGGAGTCCTAGGCTAGAGATCGTCATCTTCATACCCACAACAGCTATCAACTATACAATGATGTAAATTTATGGCGTATAATGTTATTGTTGTCTTTTTATTTAACATTGACTTTTTGTGAGGAAATCTTATACATATTTTTATAATGTTTTAAACTTAGGTTTTGTGGTGGACCTATTGATTATGTGTTCTTTCACATAACTCATTTTAACAATCTCGACTTGCACAATCATCTGATGAGTAAAAATTTGGTGAGTCACATATATGGGAATATTCTCTCTCATGTTAAATTTTAATTTAAGAAAATGTTTTTCTTGTCTACTACTAATTGAATGGATATTTTTGTCGCATATAAATGTATTTTATAGTATATAAGAATCACTTTAACTATTCATCTTTTGTGCAGTGTGCAAAAATTATGCTCCCTTTCCATACTATAATCTTATCTGCAACCGATAGCAAACATCACTTCTTAGGAGCGATTTTTCAAGGGGTGAGTGTGATGCCAATATGATTTCACATCATTATTTAGTTTTTCTTATTTTCAAGTTGTCTTTTGATGGAACATTTATCTAGACATGGGCCATTATTTCCTGTTCTTTTTTCCAATATTTGCAGTTTAACTAATCAGTTAATATTGACACAGGATATGATATTTCTTCAACCTGCCTAAGCATGCATTCTAGCTCTCAAGCCAAAACAGACCCATGTGACGAACAAAAGGTTCAAAGAGTTGCTGTAAGCTAGAAAGGCATGAAATCAAAGGAAAAAGAAAGATGGTTTAGAGGAGAAGAGTGAAAGTAAAGGAAGAAAATGGTTGGTATCAGGTGCTGTAGCAAGAAGAGGTAGAGGTAGCAACTTTGCATAGCAGCCATACTGGTTTCCTTGTGGCTCTAAAAAAATTTCCCTACTTTATAAATTCTTGTTTTGACATTTTATAACATAGTAACTATGGAACTTTTTTTGTCAAAATTTATCTAAATTTGGTGATGTTATGTTTCTTTTTTGCTCTTTTTATTGGCTTTGTCATATATTGTCAATATAATCAAATAGGTTTGATATTTTTATTGGATTTTGTTTTTTGTACTCAGATTAAGATTAGGATGGGAGAGGGTTGGAGGTGACATTGTAAGGGAGGAAGAGTAAAGATGGGATTTTGGGGTTGCGAAGGGTTAAAGACAGTGATGATGAATCTGGAGGGTGGTGGTCAAGGATATCTATAACCAAACATAACAAGAGATAGAAGAACAAAAAAACTAGTGTCTAGTGTTTGGTTAATCAGTGTTGTTGCCCTTGTTGTACCCACACCGCTGCAATGCACGTGCCTTCTACTCACCCAACCCCATTTAGTTCTACTGGCCCACACAACTTATCTTCCTCCACCTCTTCATCACCATCAGACATATAGTCCCTTAGACCAAACAAAGGCCCATTCTTAGATAGTAACCCAAAATAATTATTATCACAAGACTGGGCCTTTTTCCTATAAACCTCATACGGTCCAAACTCTTGTCCTCCCCCAACCGAACAACCCCCTTATTCCTCTTTTTCTTTTTCATTTACTTTTCATTTGGGCCTTATTTATTTTTAGCCCACCATCCCCTTCCTTTTTATGTCTCTCTTCCGACCAACCTAGCCTCGAGCCTAATGCCCACCTATCCCCTTGTTCCAGTTCCACTCACAAAAGTAATATGCAGATCACTTTCCTTCACCACCTTTTCCACCGTTCCACTTTCATGCCAGCATTGCCTCTCAACCTCTTTGGTCTTGTCGCTTGAAGTAACTTGGTCCCTTTCACTCATATTTCTTTTTCTGACATTTCTAGACTCCTCGTGTGACAGGCTCGTCTGCTCCACGCACTTCATCTGCATGCATCTTCTCCATGACTCTTCGGTGCTTACTTCGGTGACTTACACCAAATGGGTTTCCTTGCGTTGGACATGAAATCGTCTTCCAACATTTTTTGGTCCTCCAGCCCATCACCTTCTTCAAAACATTCAGACATGGTGGATATTATTTCCTCCAGCCCCATCTCACTCTCCTATAAGATTTATGCCTCTTCCATCCCCTTCCTAGCATAGCGCACACACATTCATTCTAACTGGCATTTGCTCCACTAACCTCACTAGACAATTTACTCCATTTATCATCACTCTAATCTCTGACCTCACATATTGAGGGGATTATAGGAGCACCAACACCCTCGCTGAATCGACCCTAGCAAAAGTTTTGGTTTCCTCTGCAAGATCCACGAGCTCCACAAACCTAATCAAAGTTTTAGAAAAGCATTCTTTCTCTTACGCTCCAAGACAAACATCGGAACATAGCACACACGCCTAGCAATTCAACGACACATAGTTATTGTGTCATTTCTGGATCGATTTAAACATAGGTATAGCATTTTCATTCTCCTGTTGCACCAATATGTTTGCTCTTTCCTCTAATAGACCTGAAATCAGCACCAAATCACCCAAGGCATCTAAATTTGATTTCCCCCCATCCATCCATCGCAAACACTTCGTCTATTCTGTCAAACATCCTCAGGTCAACAAGAACCCCTACCTAGCATTTGTCTAACCACTCTTTGTTCTTCATTTCTACATCTATAACCATTCCTTTCCATCCTTCATTAACAATATCTTTCACATTTTTTTGTTTCACCCACCACACTTGTTTTACCCGACTTCCTCCACCTCTCTTGATGTTGTTTGGTTGTCTAAGAATCTGGGTTTGTTACTCTGGCATATGGGGTTTTGGTATCTGTGGTTTGTGAACGACTGAATTCTCCCTTGCCTCCCACTTTTTTCTTTAAGTGTGCCGTGAATCTTGGGTACATCCCACTTTGAAATTTCATAATATTCACATGGAGTTTTTGACTACCAATATGGATTTTATCTAGTTCACCTTTAAGGGCTTTAGGATTTTGAATATCTAGGAACCTAACAAAGCCAAACCTCTTTCCCCATTTATCCCTTTTTTTTGTTGATGAAAACCTCCTTCACATTGCCATATCTCAAAAATATAGACCAAAATTGCTTTTGTCCAAAGCCATCAGGGAAGTTTGTGAAAAAGAATGACTCACATTTCTGTTGGGAAGGGCACACCTTCTCTACCAACGAGCAGGGAGTCACCTCGGACTTAACCCTCAAACAATCAAACAGTAAATATGCGAAAACGTGAACGATCAAAATGCGAGAAAGAACAGGAGAGAAAACAACACACAAGAATACCTTTACGTGGGAAAAACCTCCATCAACACGAAGAAGAAAAATCCACAGGACCTTGTCCAGAATCAATCCACTATTTTCACAATAATGGTTACAAACATTCAATAGCCTTTCGCCGGAGTCACTCAACCTCACCAACAACAATGGTGGAACTCTCTTAACAAGGGTTGCTCACTCAACCTCTCGAAGACACATATAGACGAAACTCTCTCTTCTCTGCGCTTAACAACGACAATCCTCTCCACCATCTGGTTTCTGAATTCTACAGTCTCCATCTATAAATGTTGTATTTATAGAGAGAAAATAGGTATAGATAGGAATTTCAGCACCCTAAACTGGAATAGGCCGAGGTCAACTCCCTCGGGAATTGGGCCCAAGTCAACAAATCCCTTTTCCCAACAAATTGGGATTTGGGCCATGCATTAAAACGAAAATATCCAACAAATCTCCCCCTTCCGTTTTCAATGCGACACATCGGCAACCCGGAATCCTTTCCGGTCTTCCACTAAAGCCGGGATCTTCACATCACAACCCGACCTTCTTTCCGGCTTCAATGTTCTGGATTCATCAGCCTGACTCCTTCACAGCAATATTCAAACTTCATTGCTTGAACCGGCTTCGTCATCATGTCAGACCAATTCTGACTGGTGTGCACTTTGCCAAGTGTGAGCTTTCCCTCCTCCACTGCATCCCGTATCCAGTGATACCTCACATCAATGTGCTTGGTGCGGGAGCGATACGTCGAGTTCCTCGCAAGATGGATTGCACTCTGACTATCACACTTCAGCTCATACACATCTTGGTCATGGCCGAGTTCTTGGAGAAACTTCTTCATCCACAGCATCTCTTTGCATGCTTCTGTTGCGGCAATATACTCGGCCTCCGTGATTGAAAGTGCCACACACTTCTGCAGTCTCGACTGTCACGAGATTGCCCCTCCAGCAAACGTTATCAAATATCCCGTTGTCGACTTTCTCGAGTCGGAATCTCCCCCTAAATCAGCATCCGAGTAGCCTCGCAACTCGGCTTCACCATCACCAAAACAAAGACACAGATTGGTTGTACCCCGGAGGTACCTTAAGATCCACTTCACTGCTTCCTAGTGTTCTCTGCCGGGATTCAAAAGATACTAGCTCACCACTCCAACTGCATACGCCAGGTCGGGTCTAGTGCAAACCATTGCATACATCAAGCTTCCGCTTGTAGATTGGTACAAGATCTTCTCCATCTTCTCTTTGTCTTCATCTGATCTCGGGTATTGCCTTTTGTTCAGCTTCAAATGTCCGGCCAAGGGGGTGCTTACTGTTCTAGCTTTGTCCATGTTGAATCTCTTTAAGATCTTATCAACATATTTCTCCTGACTTAACCACAGTACCTTCTTCTTTCTATCCCGGATGATCTTCATTCCAAGGATCTGCTTTGTTGGACCAAGGTCCTTGTTGCGAAACGGCAAGTGCACCGCTCGTTTCAAGTAATAAAGTGGGTAAGTAGAGTATCGTCTCCACAGGGATTGGAATGAAATTCACAGTAATTCTAGGTCTCAGCGATTGGAAAGGAAAAAGAAATTGTTTTTGAAGAATTTGTTGTGTGTTGAGTGTAGAAAGTAAAGACAAAAATTAAAGAACTTAAATTGCAGTAAATTTGGTTGTTACCAATGGATGGAATGATTGTGGTTAGGATGCAATCCCCTTTGATTCCTACCTCTTTCACTTAACTGGTTATCAAGTTTCAATTACTTCTGATTACTCAGAGGATACATCTCTCCAAATTTAGTTAAATTCTAATTCCTTAGCAATTTAACCCTTTAACCTGAATTGAAATCCTAATCCCTTAGCGATTCCTATCAAGCTAAGCATTTAAAAGAATATATCATAAGTTGATTGTTCTAATTGTTCAGAGAATAAATCTTTTCTAATTTAGTTAACCCCTAATCCCTTAGTGAATTAACCCTTTAACCTGAATCAAAAACCTAATCCCTTAGTGAATTCTATCAAGTTAAGCATTTAAAAGAATATATTATAAGGTTCTGCAGCCACGCATCCCTATCCCTAGGCAATGAACAACTGTTATCCTACTTAGGTCAGCAA
>PYAF01004804.1:201097-313606 GCA_007407185.1 Glycine tomentella
TGGTGGTCTTTCAGAAATTTGCTTTGCCAATTGACCAATTTGGATTTCAAGATTCCTGATAGAAGCATCTTGATTTCTATGGTGAGCTCTAGTCTCATTGATGAAAGCATTTGTGGCTTGAATGTGCTCAGTAGTTGTTTTTGACAGCTGCATCACAACTTTCTCAAGTTCAGAGATACTTGTGGTTGGAATGGGAGGATGCTGCAGATAGTTGTTAGACTTATAATCTAACCCTCCTCCTTGGAAGTTCTTCTGGTAGTTGTTTCCGGGAGCAAAGTTGTGGTTTTTCTGATATGGTTGCTGCTGTCTCTGATCATTCCAAACACTATTAACCTGCACAGGGTCAGCTCCAACAAGAATAGGGCAAACATTAGATTCATGCTCACCTTGGCAGTACTCACAAATAACATGTGGTTGGCTGGCTGCAACTTGGGCTGTAGAGACTTGTAATCTGTCAATCTTTTCAGTCAACTTGGCCAACTGTTGGGCCAAGATCTTCTGCTCTGCAAGCATAGCATCGTTGCTGGACAGCTGGATTGGTTCTCTCTTTGGCTGAAGGGTTATGCTCTCATTTTCGTTTTGGGCCAGAGAATTAATAAGCTCATATGTCTGAGCTGCAGTTTTGGACCTTATAGTACCCCCTGCTGCAACATTAATGATCATACGTGTTTCAGGAGTCATATCGTTGAAAAATATATGTACCTGCTTACCCACAGGCATATCATATTACGGGCATCTCCTGATCAGTTCCTGGAATCTGTTCCAAGCAGCACAGAGGGATTCTCTTCCATTCTGAGTGAAGTTAGTGATTTCATTCACCAACCTATTATATTTATCCATGGAAAAGTATTCTGCAAAGAATCTTGGGACTAAGTCTTTCCAAGTTGAGATGCTATTGGAAGTTTGCCTGTTTAGCCATCTCAATGCATTTCCCTTAACAGCAAAAGGAAATAGGCTTAGTCTTACAGCATCATCTGAGACCCCTTGGTGTCTGATAGTGTCACAGATTCTCAGAAATCTGTCAATGAAATCATGAGGGTCTTCAAAGTCTTCTCCACCAAACTGACTGCGTTCGACCAATGCAATCAATGAAGGATTAATGTCAAAGTGATTTGCTTGTATTGATGGTCTCACAATGCTGGAGTTTGGTCTTGTGAACATAGGAGCCAGAATATCCTCCATTAGTTCATCTTCCGGTCTTGGCTGATTATTTCTTTGTTCAGCCATCTCTGCTTCTGACTCTAATTCAGGGATTGAATCAAAGTCAAAGTTTTCTGCTTCTCTCCTTCTTTGACTGGCTAGTCTTCTTCGGATAGTTCTTTCAATTTCTGGATCGTACTGTAAATCCTCAGGGTTAACTGAACCTCGCATAAAACTCAGAGAAGCGATTAGTAACAAAAATTCCAATCACAAAGATTAAAATTTACTGTAAAAATCTGTTTACCAATCCCCGGCAACGGCGCCAAAAACTTGTTGCGAACTGCTGCTTCTGGAGTTGTTGCTTGGTCTGCACTGGATATGGGGGTTTCTTAAAGAGAGAGAAATCCCATTTCTTCTGTGAAGGCGCAAAATTCTTCTCCTTACAATTTTCTGCAGCTTTTTCTTCATCTGTGTCAGTTGTTACCTTCTCTTTTTCAGCTTCCCTTCTACTCACCTGAGGTTTTTCTGGTGGGGTGAGCACTTTCCCACTTCTGGTTGTAATAGCCTTAGCATGTTCCCTTGGGTTCATCACTGTGTCACTTGGGAACTGGCCTGGTGGTCTCTCAGCTAACTGTTTTGCAAGCTGGCCAATCTGGTTTTCCAGATTTCTGATGAAAGCATCTTGGTTTGTTCTGTGAGCTCTTGTTTCATTTATAAAGGCATTGGTGGCCTGAATGTGCTCTGTGGTTGTTTTGGACAGCTGCATCACTACCTTTTCAAGCTCAGAAATCTCCTTGTTAGGAATAGCTGGAGGCTGCAGGTAGTTGTTAGACTTGTAGTCTAACCCGCCTCCTTAGAATTTCCTTTGATAGTTGTTTCCTGGAGCAAAATTGTAGTTTCTCTGATATGGTTGCTACTATCTTTGATCATTCCAAATACCATTAACCTGCACAGGGTCAGCTTCAACAAGAATAGGGCAAACATTAGATTCATGCTCACCTTGGTAGTACTCACAGGTAACATGTGGTTGGTTGGATGCAACTTGGGCTGCAGAGACTTGAAGTCTGTCAATTTTCTCAATCAACTTGGCCAGCTGTTGTGCCAAGATTTTCTGCTCTGCAAGCATTGCATCGTTGCTGGACAGCTGGATTGGTTCTCTCTTTGGCTGAATGGTTATGCTCTCATTTTCGTTTCAGGCCAGAGAATTGATAAGCTCATATGTCTGAGCTGCAGTTTTGGATCTTATAGTACCCCCTGCTGCAACATTAACGATCATACGGGTTTCAGGAGTCATACCATTAAAGAAAATAGGTACCTGCTTACCCACAAGCATGTCATATTGTGGGCATCTCCTGATCAGTTCCTGGAATCTGTTCCAAGCAGCACAAAGGGATTCTCTTCCATTCTGAGTGAAGTTAGTGATTTCATTCACCAACCTGTTGTATTTGTCCATGGAAAAGTATTGTGCGAAGAATCTCGAGACTAAGTCTTCCCAAGTTGAGATGCTATTGGAAGTTTGTCTATCTAACCATCTCAATGCATTTCCCTTAACAGTAAAAGGGAATAGACTTAGTCTTAAAGCATCATCTGAGACCCCTTGGTGTCTGATAGTGTCACAGATTCTGAGAAATCTGTCAATGAAGTCATGTGGGTCTTCAAAATCTTCTCCTCCAAACTGACTGTGTTCCACCAATGCTATCAATGAAGGATTTATGTCAAAGTGATTAGCTTGTATTGATGGCCTCACAATGCTGGAGTTTGGTCTCGTGAACATAGGAGCCAGAATATCCTCTATTAGTTCATCTTCCGGTCTCGGCTGATTATTTCTTTGTTCAGCCATCTCTGCTTCTAACTCTAATTCAAGGATTGAATAAAAGTCAAAGTTTTCTGCTTCTCTCCTTCTTTGTCTGGCTAGTCTCCTTCGGATAGTTCTTTCAATTTCTAGATCGTACTGTAAATCCTCAGGGTTAACTGAACCTCGCATAAAACTCAGAGAAGCGATTAGTAACAAAAATTCCAATCACAAAGATTAAAAATTACTGTAAAAATCCGTTTACCAATCCTCGGCAACGGCGCTAAAAACTTGTTGCGAAAACGGCAAGTGCACCGCTTGTTTCAAGTAATAAAGTGGGTAAGTAAAGTATCGTCTCCACAGGGATTGGAATGAAATTCATAGTAATTCTAGGTCTCAGCGATTGGAAAGGAAAAAGAAATTGTTTTTGAAGAATTTGTTGTGTGTTGAGTATAGAAATTAAAGAACTTAAATTGCAGTAAATTTGGTTTTACCAATGGATGGAATGATTGTGGTCGGGATGCAATCCCATTTGATTCCTATCTCTTTCACTTAACTGGTTATCAAGTTTCAATTACTTCTGATTACTCAGAGGATACATCTCTCCAAATTTAGTTAAATTCTAATTCCTTAGCAATTAACCCTTTAACCTGAATTGAAATCCTAATCCCTTAGCGATTCTTACCAAGCTAAGCATTTAAAAGAATATATCATAAGTTGATTGTTCTAATTGTTCAGAGAATAAATCTTTTCTAATTTAGTTAACCCCTAATCCCTTAGTGAATTAACCCTTTAACCTGAATCAAAAACCTAATCCCTTAGTGAATTCTATCAAGTTAGGCATTTAAAAGAATATATTATAAGGTTCTGCAGCCACGCATCCCTATCCCTAGGCAATGAACAACTGTTATCCTATTTAGGTCAGCAATTAGAATCCCAACATCCCTATTGCGAATCCTAACCCTCAGCACTTAAATAGAATGGCCAATTCCAAATAAGAATAAAACAATAAAGAACAGAGTAGAATAAAACAATCATGACAATCTCATTCAATACCAGTCAAATTACAGAGGAGTTCACATCGATTCTTGGCCTAACCACAATACAGAATTTAGCCTGACATAGGCTTTAAGAACACAAAAGCTGTCATTGAATACATGATTCTGTTGCAATCCTAGCCTTGATTCTTGATTTCCAAGGGTTTAGAATGATAAAATATGATGTTCAGTGATTCCCAGCCTCCTCTCTTCAGTCCCAGAGGCCTTGTATTTATAGATGAGTTTAATTGGAGTAACAAAGCCTTTTCCTGTGCTAAATCTCGAAACAGATCAATTTAAATCAGGAAAGAAATCTTCACGGCGCTGATGGCGCGGAGTCCCGCGCTGATCGCGCGGGCCTTTCGAATAGGTGGCGCTGGTAGCGTGAACCTCCACGTTGATAGCGTGGAGTCTTCGAGCTGAAAGACTGACCCTGAGCATTTGACGTTGATGGCGTGGCTCATGGCGCGAGTCGCGCTGACCATGCGGTTTAATGGCGCTACTGGCGTGAGGTTCCACGCTATTCGCGTGGAGTCTTCGCATCTGAGGCTTGGCTTTTTGCTTGTGGCGCGTCTCACGCGGGATATGGCACGATCCGCGCGAGACCTTCAACTGGCTTTCTTCTTCTTTTGGCTTGAATCTCCTCTTTTTGGTCCTGAAAACACACTTTGGTAATAAAATGAGATATAATAAAATATAAATGACAAACTAACTTATTCTAATCTAATTCCTAATGATTTAATTGAAATATAACCTAAAACTAGCCTAAAACTAAGATGTTACATCAGTCATTCATTGTGAAGGACGAGTTCAAAGATTTCTTCAAGGCGGCAATCTTCATTTTGTCTTGCCCTACTATCAGCATGTCATCCACATACAGCAGCAAGATCAAGAAATCCCCAGTCTCATACCTCTTCAGAAAAACACAATGGTCGACTTCCGTATTCATGAACTTATAGTCTATCATGAAGGAATCAAACTTCCTGTACCGCTGCCGAGGTGCTTGCTTCAAGCAATAGAGACTCTTATTCAGTCGACAAACCATGTCGTCACATCCTGGAGCTTCTAACCCTTCTAGTTGCTCCATAAAAATCTCTTCTTCCAACTCACCATGAAGATATGTCGTCTTCACGTCCATTTGCTCTACCTCCATGTCCATTGTAGCTGCCATAACTAACATAGTCCGGACCGAGGTCATCTTCACAATAGGAGAAAAAGTCTCATCAAAGTCAATCCCCTTTTTCTGATTGCATCCTTTCACTACAATCCGGGCTTTGTATCTCGGCCTCTTGCCGTTCTCTTTCTGTTTGATCTTATACACCCACTTGTTCTTCAGAGCTCGCCTTCCTTTAGGTAGCTCGATCAGCTCATAAGTCTGATTCTCATGCAAGGATCTCATCTCATCCTACATGGCCTTCTCCCATTCACCACTCTCTCGGCTCTCCACCACCTCATCATAACTCTGAGGTTCACCATCCTCAGCAATTATGGTATATTCATCAGGTGGATACCTTGTAGAAGGTCTTCTTTCTCTAGTGGGGTATCTCGGTTGTTCTTCAGCCTCTTTAGAACCCGGTTCTTCATCCTCATCCTGAATCCCGACATCATCAGCTTCTGGCTGGTCATCATTTTCAACATCGCCTCCAACGATTTCTCCACTGGTTTCTCCCCCTGCTTCAGCATGCACACGAGGGACGGGTTCTTCACTTTGGACAGTAACCTGGACTTGGGGCTTCGAGATGTCATGTATGGTTTCATCCTCATGAAACACTACATCTCGGCTTCTCACAATCCTCTTATTGATTGGATCCCACAGTCTAAAATCGAACTTGGCTTTCGGTGAACTGAGGTATATGCACTCTTTCGTCTTAGCATCCAGCTTCGCCCTTTCATCATTAGGGACATGCACAAAGGCTCGGCATCCGAATACCCTCAGGTGATCATAGGTCGCTTTCTGACCTGTCCAGACTTCTTCTGGAATCTCTCCTTCCAGCGGTGTGACGGTGAGATTTATCAAATCAACCTTTGTTCTAACTGCCTATCCCCAATATGCTTTGGAGAACCCGGCGTCGGATAGCATACATCAAACCTTTCCTTCATTAGTCTGATTCATCCTCTCAGCGAGTCCATTCAGCTAAGGAGTCTTAGGGGGTGTCCTCTCAAATCGGATCCCGACTTCTCTACAATAAGCTTCAAAGAGACCACGATACTCACCACCATTATTTGATTTGATCACCTTCGATCTCTTGCCAGTCTCCCTTTCCACCATGGCGTGGAATTCCTTAAACGATTGGAGAACCTGGTCCTTGGTCTTCAACATGTAAACCCACACCTTGCGACAATGGTCATCAATGAAAGAAACAAAGTATTGTGCTCCTCCAAGTGATCTCTCTGTCATGGAGCAAACGTCAATATGGACGAGGTCAAGTATGCACCTCTGTCTCCTGGGTTGATCCGGTATCACAAACGAAACCTGGTGTTGCTTTCCAGCTAGGCAGTGTGAGCAAATCTCCAACACTTGACCCTTCAACCCAGTCAATAGCTCTTTCTTCTCCAAAATCTCAAGCCCTTTCTCACTCATGTGGTCGAGACGCTTGTGCCACAGCTTCAGGCTTGATCCATCAAAAACAATATTGGCTTCACTACCAATTATCCTTCCTTGCATCACATACAAGGAGCCTTCCTTCTTTCCTCTAGCCATCACCAAATTTCTTTTGGCCAACTTCCATCTACAGCCATCAAAGCTGTTCACTAATCTGGCATCATCCAGCTTTCTAATCGAAATTAGATTCAAACGCATGTCAGGTACATGACTCACATCTTTCAACACAAGTTGGCACATTATTTTCGAGGTCAGGTTACATCACCGACGCCAACAATCTTGCTGGTCACCTGATTACCTATCTTCACAGCTCCAAAATCTCCACTCATATATGAGGAGAAAAACCTTCTGTGAGGGGTCACATGGAAAGAGGCATCTGAATCAACTATTCAGGCACAGTTATCGAAGGCAACATTCAAAAAATCGTCTCCAAGAATAAATATTTCAGCCCCAGCACTAGCAACCATCGCCGTGGTGCTCTTCACCTCTTTCTTCTTCTGCATGCTCTGGTCTGACTTCACAGAGTCATTCTGCTCATCTCTCTGTAGAGTCCAGCAATCAGTCTTCTTGTGTCCGGGTTTCCCGCAGTAGAAGCACTTCAGTTCACTCTTCGGTCTTGACCGGTCTCGGGACCTATCCCGTCTCTCACAACCTCGGTTCTTACCATGAACCCGGAAGTCGAACTTACTCTTACTCTCAGCAACGTTGGCATTAAACATGTTGGTTACACCCCATTCTCTCCTCCTGGCTTTTTCATTCGGGAGGCTGTCAGTCACGACATCCATCTCCAGTTTCCCTTCCGGAGCCGAATTACTCAACATCACTACTAGAGTATCCAACTCTCCGGCAATGAACTCAGTAACAACAGAGTCTGCATCTCGTTGTCAATTCTCATACCGGCCTTGGACAACTGGTTCACAATACCTTTGTATGTGTTGAGGTGTTCAATCATGCTCATCCTATCCTTGTACTCTAGCTTCACAAGTCGGCGAATGAGATGTGCCTTATTCCTAGAAGTCTTCTTCTGAATCATGGACTCCAGCTTGTTCCACAATTCGTACGCATTAGTGAACTCGGACACATGCTCAAAGAGGCTTTTATCAATATACTTCCTGATCGTAGCCACTGCCTTACGACTCAGGATCTCCCACTCCTTGTCGATCTTTCCAGCCGATCTCTCATCAAGGACAATGGGCTCGTGCAAATCCTTGCAATACAGATGATCTTCCATCATCGGCCTCCAGTAGGTAAAGTTGTCTGCAGTTAACTTGAACATATCCCCGTCATGGGTTATGCTACCACTGGTCTTCAACCGAGCTCTGATACCACTATTGTTGGGAAGGGCACACCTTCTCTACCAACGAACAGGGAGTCACCTCGGACCTAACCCTCAAACAATCAAACAGTAAATATGCGGAAATGTGAACGATCAAAATGCGAGAAAGAACAGGAGAGAAAACAACACACAAGAATACCTTTACGTGGGAAAATCCTCCTTCAACACGAAGAAGAAAAACCCATGGGACCTTGTCCAGAATCAATCCACTATTTTCACAATAATGGTTACAAATACTCAATAGCCTTTCGCCGGAGTCAGTCAACCTCACCAACAACAATGATGGAACTCTCTTAACAAGGGTTGCTCACTCAACCTCTCGGAGACACATATAGACGAAGTTCTCTCTTCTCTGTGCTCAACAACGAGAATCCTCTCCACCCTCTGGTTTCTGAATTCTACAGCCTTCATCTATAAATGTTGTATTTATAAAGAGAAAATAGGGTTAGGATTTCAGCACCCTAAACTGGAATGGGCCGAGGTCAACTCCCTCGGGAATTGGACCCAAGTCAACAAATCCATTTTCCCAGCACATTGGGATTTGGGCCATGCATTAAAACGAAAATATCCAACAAAGCCAAACCTAACAAAGCCAAACCTCTTTCCCCATTTATCCCTTTTTTCGTTGATGAAAACCTCCTTCACATTGCCATATCTAAAAAATATAGACTAAAATTGCTTTTGTCCAAAGCCATCAGGGAAGTTTGTGAAAAAGAATGACTCACATTTCTTCTTATTCTCCCTTTTGTTTCTCACCACTTCCCATTCCTCTTCATCTTCTCGCATAACCATCTTCTCGCATAACTGCATTGATAGCCTTCGTACCACTCATATCCTCCCATTTTGAGTTCGTACCATGTTTCACCCTCACACTCTTTCTCACCAGCCCCATCTTCCTCTCCTTTCTCATGCACAACCCTCATAGTCTCTGAATTTGAGAAAATAATATGAAACTTGAAACTTGATGCTTGAAGAATTTGGGTGGACTCTGAGATCGATCCCATGATTTTTACTTCTCACATTAAGAAGGTTTTTCACGTTAAAAATTGTGTTATGTTGCTTGCATAATTATTGTTTGTTTGCTTGTGTTAGACCATTCATAACAGGTTGGGAGGGAAAATTGGTATCTTTTTCCCAACAAAATTAGCATTACAGAATTGGTTGTGATTTTAAAGCAAAAGGTTTCCATAGGACTAAAAGAAAACATCTCCGAATATTTTGAGATTTTAGACACACAAAGATTTTTAAGTATTTACATATAGTAAGAGATTCAAGCACATTTGGAAAAACTGATTTAACCACAAAACAACAATTTAAATTGAAAACACTAAGTTACCAAGACATTGAATAAAAATAACAAGAAACATAAAAAAAATAAAGTGTAATTAAAATAATTTTAAAAAGAAAGCAAAACTGAATAACCATGATTAGAGAGAAAAATACAGGGTGACAAATTTTTAAACTGAATAACCTTGATTAGAGAGAAAAATACATGGTGACCAATATTTTAATTTTTGACAAATTTTATCCCATCTTTTTTAATTTGTCACGTTTTATCCCTAATTTATCATCATTTATTTTTTTTTCCTATTTGACTGGGTATTTGTGTATAGGCCCCATCCAAATCTGTTAGCAAGGTTAAAATTTAAAATTTCGTAGTTATTTGTTTTTTTGACAAAAAAAATCGCATGTACTATTAACATAAATAAAAGGAAATAAAATAATAACATTAATTAATAACACAAATTCAAGCAATTTATAATACACTTTTGAAAATGGACAAAAAACTTTAAGTTTGACTGAGTAATAACCAATAATTAATCTCATAATCAATCTAAAAAATAAATGGATAGAATTTATTTATGTCTACTTGGTGGTAAATAAAAAATCAAAGAGAAAATAATAGATTTTGGCTTAAATTTAAATTGATGATTGATAATGATAATGATATTGATAATAATCATAATAGTAATTATCATTGAACTTTAATAAACACTTAAACTGTTTTAAATCGGTAATGACTATAATATAGATTGGTTTGTATTGGTTTAAATTTCTTTTAAATACTTTTACTCATTTAATATTAATTTTAATAGTTTTAAATTTATCACAATATTCTCTCAATTAATTACCACATTTATTCCATTATCAATCTTTTGATTAATCTTAATATTTTTTTACTTATTGCAATCTTTTGTCATTACAATATGACAATACTAAAATATAAATTATTCTAATTAATTTAAAATTATATATCTACCTTAATTTAAAATAATCTTAATTTTCTTTAAAGCTAAACTAAGCTTAATTAAAACACACACACATACATATTAATCATAAGCATAATTAATTTATCTTATTGGGCTTTAGTCATTTAATGTTGCATTTGAATCTTATTGGGTCATGATCAATCATTAGTTTTATACTTGGACCTTAGTTAATTATCAATGTTTCACTTGAGCTTTATTGGATCATAATCAATCATTAATTTTATACTTGGGTCTTATTGGGTCATGGTCAATCACTAATATTACACTTGAGTTTTATTAAATCCTTGTCAATAATCAAAGTTACACTTGATCTTTTTAATGTCGTAATCAATCATTGGTCGTATTTGTTAGACTCAAGGGGAGCTAGATAGGATCAAAAAGCTTAGACATTGAAATGTTTAGGCTTATTACATGCCAATTCAATTGAATAACATTTTTAATTTGTGGTGTCTAAGGTGATGTCTCCTATGATCCATTGCATAAAACTCATTCATGTTTTCATAAAAAGCTTTTCTGAAACACAAGAATTTTATGAAAGCGTAAAAAACCAAGTGTTCCATGTTTCAAGTTTTGGAAAAATATTTTCTCACTGGTTTAATTGATTACCAACTAGTGGGAATCTATTAATTGAGACTAAGAACATTTTAATCGATTACGAGATTGCGGTAATCGATTACATAGTACAAAATCATATAATGGATTTCCTGTGATAATCTATTACAACATGGTGGTAATCGATTACTTGACAACTATTTTGAATAAAGATTCATGTGATAATTGATTACATTGCGATTTAATCAATTACATTGTTCATAAGTCTTTTCCATAAAGCTTAAGAACACGTTAATCGATTACATAAGTGATTTAATCGATTACTGACAGTTAAAACAATTTTCTCTATAAATAGAAGCTGCATGTTTTAACTAAACACAACGAACATCATAACCTTTATAAAGAGAGAAAAGATACTATGAGCTATTCTATGTTTGATCCTCAAATCCTTAAGCCTCAAGAAACTTTGAGAGGATTTCTTTTTTGGGAAACTTTTTAAAGAAGAACTTGGAGAGAATGTTCTGAGATTTGTCTTTCAACCTTGATTCAAGAGTGGTAATCATTTGCATTCATCTATAGTGGATCATCAGGTTATTTCTCTCCATACTACTTTGGTGTTAATTCTTTTTAGAATTTCTGTTTTGTGTAACTAGTACAATAATTTTCTTAAAGTTGTCTATAATAGGTTTTTCTAGAGGGAAGAGTAGAAAAGGGTTTTCTATTTATCTTGATCACAGAGATTCTAAGGAAGATAGATTTCTTGTTCTTAATCTAGGTTTGATTGAGAGTGTTTGTATAAGCTTGTAAGAAACAAATGGCTAATAGTTGAATTTCTAACTAGTTGGTTAGGAAAACTGGATGTAGTTTCTTTAGGTTGAGAAGTGTGTTGGATATAGGGGGAGCAACAAGAAGAATGAAGCCTTTGACTTAGAAGTGTTTTGAGCTTTTCACATGCCTTGAAGATTGAAATCCAAATCCAAGTGTATGAGGAGAAAATCTGTTGATCCTTGCATTTGCATACATAAAGTCATTTATATGCTTAAGAGTTTTTAACATAGAATCAAAGCTATTTCGAAAAAGATCTAAATGGTAAAGCTTTTGGAAAAACATTATTTCACTGAGTTAATCGGTTACCATAAAGATTAATCGATTATATTGTTCATGTTTGAATCTAGAAAAGCTTTGATAAACATTTTAATCGTTTACATCACGGATTAATTGATTATATAGCTTGTGTTTACAACTGGAAAAGCTTTAATGTACATATTAATCGATTACACATATCTTGTAATCGATTACATAGTGTAATTCAAATATAATACATTTATGCTTTAATCGATTACACAAACTATCTTGAAAATCATATTTTCACTAAATTAATCGATTACATAGACTAGTTTGAGAAAACCTGCTTTGTTGGTTTAATCGATTACCATAACTTGTAATCGATTACACATGCTATTTCTAAAAATAAGGTTTTCTACTTTAATTGATTACAGCTCGGTTTAATCGATTATTTTGCTCGTAAATGAAACCCAGAATGTGCCTTGAACACTTTAATTGATTAAGTGATAATTTAATCGATTACATATGCATTTTAATTGATTATTAGGTGCGTGTAATCGATTACTGGTTGTTATGAAGGTTTGTTATAAATAAAGGAAAGGCTTGGCTTGTTTTGTAACCTGCACACTTTGTATTTTCTGAGAATACACAAGCCTTATGAGAGTTTTAAAGTGAATTTATGGGTTTACTAACTTCTTGTCCCGCTGTTTATTCATGAGCTATTGAATGATTTTTGGGCAAGAAACTTCAAGAGTTTAAAGGAGAGCATGTTTTGAGAGTTTGTTTTTGCATTCAACCTTGTTTGGTAATTCATTTGCATACATTTTCAATGGATCATCAGGTTTCTTCTCTCCTTAATCTCTAAGTGTAATTTCGTTTTTACAATTTCTGTTATTTGAGACTATTGTAATTGAGTTCTTGAAGCTTTGGCTAGAGTAGTGTTCTCTAGGAAAGAACAAAGTAGTGTTCTCTGGTTCTTGTTTTTTAGGAGTCTAATAGGATTTTAGATTTCTATTCTTTATCTAGTGTTGATAAAGAGAGATTGTTGTAAAGCTTGTAAGAACAAAATTTTATAATAGTGGAACTCTAATCTAGTGTTAATTAGAAGAAACTGGATGTAGCTTCTGTTGTGAAGTGAACCAGTATAAATTGCTTGTGTTAGTTTTCTTTATCTCTATCTTTACAAGTTATCTTGTTCATTTGATCTTGTCTTCATTATCATTACCTAACAAGTTCTGTTTTGAGCTATTAGTTTCTTGAACTGAGATTGTTGATTGAATAAGAGTAATCTTGGTTTTAAAAGTGATAAAGATCCTTAACTTTGATTTGATAAATAATTTTAAAAGACCAAGTTTAAACCAATTCACCCCTTCTTGGTTATTATGGGTATTCCTATTGTTTTCAATTGGTATCAAGAGCAGGTTGTTGAGTGTTATTCAAGATCACTATCTTTCTTTAAAAAGAAAATGAATACCACACAAATCACCTTCAAGGAGGGTGCCTCCCTCAATCGTCCTCCGATGTTTGAAGGAGAGCATTTCAGCTTTTGGAAAAATAGAATGAAAATCTTTATTTAATCAAATGACCCAGGAGCTTGGAACGCAATAGAAAAGGTTCTTTAATTCCTATAAAAACTATTGGTAATGATATATGATTCCCAAAGAATGGGATGAAATGACAGATGTTGAAAAGAGAGTGGTTCAATATGATTTCAAAGCTAAGAATATGATTACTTCTGCACTTTCCTCTGATGAATTCTTTAGAACAGTTAGGTGTACAAGTGCAAAGGAGATGTGGTAAATGTTGGAAATCACTCATGAAGGTACAGATGAAGTGAGAGGATCAAGGAAGCATGCCTTAATACATGAGTATGAAATGTTCAAGATGAATCCCACAGAAAACATATCTCAGCTTCAACAAGATTCACTCATATAGTAAATCATCTTCTTGGTCTTGGAAAGATTTTTGATGCTGAAGAATTGAATATCAAAATCTTGAAGTGTCTCACAAGACCATGGCAACCAAAGGTGACACCAATCAAAGAATCAAAAGATCTATCCAAAATGTCAATGGCTGCACTATTTGGTAAGCTTCTTGAGTATGAACTTGAAATTTCACAACTAACCAATGTTGAAGATGCAGAAAAGAAACATAAAAGTATAGCCTTGAAAGATGCATCCTCAAAGGTTGAAAAAGCTGAAGACTCAAGTGAAGAAGATGAAGATGACAACATGAACTTGATTGTTAAAAAGTTCAGCAAATTCTTGAGGAGAAACAAGAACAGAAAATTCACTAACAACAACAACAACAACAAAAGAAGTGACAACAATTTCACTTGCTTCGAATGTGGTAAGCCTGACCACATTAAATCTGAATGTTCTTTCTTTCTATAGAAGCAACAAGGTGAAATCAAGACAAAGAAAGAGGGAAAGCCTAATAGAGCCTACATTGCTTGGGAAGATAATGAGTCAACAACTTCTGAATAATCAATTGAAGATGAAGAAGCAAATATGTGTCTCACTTTCATAATTAATGAAGATGATGATCTCTCATGTGCTGGAACTGAGGTAAGTTCTGAATATAATCAAATTATTGATGCCTTTCATGAAATGCATGAAGAAGCCAAGAAACTTACAATATCCAATAATAAGCTAAAAGGAAATCTTAGATGACATGTTGTAAAAATTATAGAATTGCAAGCCAAAATTTGTGACTTGAAAGAAGAAAATGGAAAACTTGTTTCAAGCTAAAAAATGAATGGATGTGTATGTACTTCTTCTTCATCAAATGTTGATAAATACAATATGTTACGAAAGGATTTTGATGATTACAAAAGAAGTCAAGGAGAAAAATATATGATACTTCTAGCTAAGAATAGTGATTTAATTGATTTCTTAAGAAATCTTTATAAAAGAAGATGCAACTTAGCTGAAATAATATGTGTGCAAAAATATACTGGAGATATTTCTGGTTTGGGTTACAAACAAGGCTCAAAATCTTTTGGCAAAACTGTCTTTGTACCACCAAAATAGAAAAATCAAAAGCATGTCCATAGTTCAAGGATCAATCAAAATACTTATTCAAGGAATTCATCAAAATCTGTAACTTGCAATTATTGTATGATGAAAGGACATACTTCTTATAAATGCTATGTTAGGAGATTCTATGTGCCTAATGGAGAATGTATTTGGGTGCAAAAGAAGAAGAGTGTGGCTAACCCCTATGGACCCAACCTCAATTGGGTACCTTCCTTTGAAAATTGATTTGAATTTTGCAGGTATGTCTAAGAGCAAGATCGTCATTATGGTATCTTGATAGTGGATGCTTTAGACATATGACCAGTTACATATCTATGCTCACAAATATGACTCTTAAAGATGGTGGATTTGTCACCTATGAAGACAACAACAAAGGGAAGATAATAGGAGAAGTAAATATAGGAGACAACTTTAAAACCAAAATAGGAAATGTTCTTTATGTGGAAGGTTTAAAGCATAATCTCCTAAGTATTAGCCAACTTTGTGACAAAGGATTCAAAGTATCATTTAATGACAATTGTTGCATGATATGTGATGGACAAAATGGTGAGGTGATTCACGTTGGTAAAAGAAAAGGTAATATCTATTTACTCTCCATTGATCATGCATTTTTTCACAACACTATTTGCCTAATAAGCAAGATTGATGAATCTTGGTTGTGGCATAGAAGGGCAAGTCACATTAACATGCATCATTTGAACAAGCTAATTAAAAAGGATTTGGTTATTCGATTACCCAAACTCAAGTTTGAAAATGACAAATTATGTGATGCTTGTCAAAAGGGGAAACAAACAAAAAATTCTTTTCAAAGTAAAAATGTTGTTTCCACTTCAAGACCCCTTGAATTACTTCACATAGATTTATTTGGTTCTTCTAGAACCATGAGCTTAGGAGGTAATTACTATGAGCTTGTCATTGTAAATGATTATTCTAGATTCACATGGACTTTGTTTTTGAAATCCAAGAGTGATGCTTTCAATGCTTTTAGAAAATTGGCCAAACTTGCTCAAAATGAAAACGGAAGCAAAATTATCTCAATAAGAAGTGATCATGGTGGAGAATTCCAAAATGAACATTTTGAAAAATTATGTGAAGAAAATGGAATTAATCACAATTTTTTAGCTCTAAGAACACCTCAACAAAATGGTATTGTGGAGAGCAAAAATAGATCCCTTGAAGAAGGAGCAAGAACTCTTCTTAATGAGACAAATTTGCCTAAATATTTTTGGGCTGATGCTGTAAGTACAATGTGCTACACTTTGAATAGATTGTTAATAAGGCCTATTCTAAAGAAAACCCCTTATGAACTATACAAAGGTAGAAAACCAAACATTTCTCATTTGAGAGCATTTGGCTGTAAGTGTTTTATTTTGAATAATGGCAAAGAATCACTTGGAAAATTTGATGCTAAAGCTGATGAAGCCATTTTCCTTAAATATTCATTACATAGTAAAGCATATAGAGTTTTCAATAAAAGAACCTTGTGCATGGAAGAATCTGTACATGTAATTTGTGATGAATCTAATCCCTCCAAGGAGGAAAAGAAATATGATGTAGATGCAGGTCCTTTAGAAGAATTTATCCAGCTAAATGATTCAGTGGTTAAAGAAAAAGAGGAACAAATGGCTGAAGCAAGTCAATCAACACCAATCCAAGATCCAAAAGATTGGAGAACTACTAGAGATCTCTCTCTTGACAATATCATTGGTGAAGTCTCACAGGGAGTATCTACTAGATCTTCATTAAGAAATCTCTGCTGTAATATGACTTTTGTTTCACAAATAGATCCTAAAAATATTGATCAAGCCTTAATTGATGAACATTGGATGAATGCCATGCATGATGAATTAAATCAATTTAAAAGAAATGAAGTTTGGGAACTTATTCCTAGACCTTCTTCTCTCAAACCTATTGGAACTAAATGAGTTTTTAGAAACAAACTTGATGAGAGTGGAATCATACTCAGAAACAAAGCCAGATTGGTTGCAAAAGGTTACAACCAAGAGGAAGGCATTGACTATGAGGAAACCTTTGCACCAGTTGCAAGGTTAGAAGCCATTAGGTTGTTGTTTGCATATGCATGTTTAATGGGTTTTAAACTTTTTCAAATGGATGTTAAGAGTGCCTTCTTAAATGGATATATTGAGGAGGAAATATATGTGGAGCAACCTCCTGGTTTTACTAATTTCAAACATCTAAATTATGTTTTTAAACTTAAGAAAGCTCTTTATGGTTTAAAACAAGTTCCAAGATGTTGGTATGAAAGGTTAAGTAAATTTCTGCTTGAACAATCTTTTATAAGAGGACATGTTAATAAAACTTTGTTCATCAAAAAGCAAAGAAATGATATTTTACTGGTTCAAATATATGTTGATGATATAATCTTTGGTTCAACTAATCAAGTATTGTGCAAAGAATTTTCTGCCACTATGCAGAACGAGTTTGAGATGACAATGATGGGAGAATTAACATTCTCTCTTGGACTTCAAGTGAAGCAAATGAAGGATGGAACATTTCTAAACCAAACCAAGTATTGCCTTGAAGTGATCAAAAAGTTTGAAATGGAGAAAAGCAAAGATGGTACAACTCCAATGGCAACTTCAACCTATCTAGATTCAGATGAAAAAGGAAAGAAGGTTGATGAGCCAAAGTTTAGGGGAATGATTGGATCTTTGCTGTATTTGACAGCTAGTAGACCAGATATTATGTTGAGTGTGTGTTTATGTGCAAGATATCAAGAAAATCCCAAAGAATCACACCTCACTGCAGTCAAAAGGATTCTCAAATATCTCAAATAAACTCCAAAAGTTGGTCTTTGGTATCCTAAAGGTGCATCACTTAACATTATTGGTTATTCTGATTCTGATTTTGCAGGGTGCAAATTGGATAGAAAAAGCACTAGTGGAACTTGTCATCTACTAGGAAGTTCACTAATTTCATGGCATTGCAAGAAACAATCTTGTGTTGCTTTGTCAACAGCTGAAGTTGAGTACATCTCTGCTGGAAGTTGTTGTGCTCAAAGTCTATGGTTAAAGCAACAATTGCAAGATTATGGTGTGTAATTAAAAGAAATACCTCTGCTATGTGAAAACACAAGTGCTATCAATATTTCCAAGAATCCAGTAATGCACTCAAGGACCAAACATATTGAGATAAGGCATTATTTCCTAAGAGATCACATTTAGAAAGGTAATATCAAAATTGATTTCATTGATACTTATAATCAATTGGCAGATATATTAACTAAACCTTTAGCAAGAGATAGATTTTACACTCTTAGAAACATGCTAGGTATCTTGGATAAATAAAATCTTCATTAGCATGAGTGTAATGTGCCTATCCATGTGAAATAGCTTCATACTTGTTCCATCATCAAATATGCCTTAAATTTTCGAGTTGTGCTGCATAATACACTATTCATTCTACTAAATTGTCTGTGATAATCGATTACCTATCGAAATAATCGATTAAAATCACTTAAAAAAATTTTCAGAATGAATTTTGAACTAGTGTAATTGATTACAACATCAAGATAATCGATTATTTGGCCTTTAGAAATATTTCAAAAAGCCAAAACTCACTGGAATGATCGATTACAACAAATGGTAATCGATTAAATTGCTGAGAATCTATTTTAAAAATTCAATATCTTCTGAAATAATCGATTACACTTCGAATTAATCGATTATATAAGTATCAAACTGATTCTGTATCATAAATATCACTGTAATAATCGATTACAATAAATGGTAATCTATTAAATTGGCTAAATTTTCTTGTAAACATCAAATCCCTTCTGTAATAATCGATTACGATGAATTAATAATCGATTACATATCATCTTCTCCATCTGAATCTCACTATTGTAATCGATTACTAATCGAAATAATCGATTACCGAACTAGCAAAAAATGATTTTGCCTACGAATTAATCGATTACTGATCGAAATAATCGATTATGGGACTAGTAGAAAATGATTTTGCCTACGAATTAATTGATTACATGAGTCTATAATCGATTATTCATGGAGATACTGCAAAATCTGAAAGTTTTTCTTGAAAATTGTAACTGCCCAACTGCCACCTAATTCAAATTTGAATCTTTTGAGCCTTAATGGTAGTGGGTTAATTCGTACTAACTGTTCCTTATTTCAAATTTTGAATATTTGGAGCCCAAAGTGCTCTATAAATACAGTCCTTGTTGAAGGAAGAAATCATACATTTCTCATCTTCTTCCTTAAAACACTGTTGTGTTCTTCTCTATGAGTTTGGAAACTCAACCCAGCTATTCTCTCATTCTTTTTTAGTTATGTCTACCTCTAAAAGAGCCAAAACCTCCAAAAGAAAGGCTGGTGAAACCTCTAACCTAGCTGTAAGTAGGTTAGATCACTGGTTCCCTGCAGAAAGAGACAAAATGACATATCTCCAGTTCGATGCCACTAAATTGATCTGTTCCCCCAAATACCTTGACCTTGACTGGTTCATAAGAGAGGGTTTTCAATTCCCTGCCTTCATTGAAACCAAAGGATTGAGAAAATTCATTGAGATGAAGGGTACCTATTACCCTGAATTAGTGAAGGTGTTTTACACCTGTGCTAAGGGTTCTATGGATGGGACCCTTCGGTCTCATGTTAATGGAGTAGCAATAGAGATTACTCCTGAAATTTGGGAAGCTGTAGCTGGAATTTCCTTTGAAGGAGAAAGGAAATTCGAAGAAGAGGCTGAAGGGTACAATAGGGTGGAGACCAATAGGGGGATGTTTCTTGATCCCCAAATGAGGCTGAAGCATAAGCTAGGCACTGGTCCAATAACCCATAAGGACATACTTATACACTACATAATTACTTATATTTTAACACCTAGAGCAACCAACCATGCCCAAGCCACTGATGATGACCTACAAATTGTGTATGGTCTCAAGAATTCAATTCAGATGAACTGGATTCTTATTCTGGAGGAGATAATGCTTAAGTCTAAAAGGTTAATGAATTACCTTTTTCCATCTGGTTTCCATATTTGTTAACTACTTTAGGATTGATGTTTCTAATGAGGTGGTTGACAACACTAACTCTAGCAACAGCCTCATCCAGGAGAGACATCTCACAAAGCTAGGGATGGTCAGAACTCCTAAAGGATGGCAAATGGCTGGCCAACAAGCCCCTGGTGCTGTTGCAGAAATTGAAGAAGAAGCTGATGAAGAGGCTGAAGAAGGAGGCCCTGCTCAACCATCTTACAGTCCTTTTGAATCTCTAATGATTCAAAAGATGGATGGCCTACTGTCCCTCCATCATGAGCATAGGGCTAAAACTAACTCAGCCCTGGAGGAGATCAAATCAAGGGTAGAAAGTATAGAAGCTAGGCTTGTGCTTGATGATTTTCCTTATGTAAATTTCAGCTTCTTGTACTTTCTAATGATGCTCTGTTTTATCTTTAATGTTTTTTTTCTCTGATTAATGTAATGTTTCTTTCTTTTTCATTAATAAATTTGCATTTGCTTCTCTTACTTGTTGTGCTATCTTTTGACTTTGAAAAGCCAAATAGGGGAGAAAATAATTGATTGGAATTACTCTGTTTTGCCCTCTGTTGTACTCTGTTTTTCTGCTAAGTTTTGCACAAATCAAAAAGCTAATGAGCTATCTAATTAAGGGGGAGCAAATTGAGCAAATTAAGTCTAAGGACACATCTAATGCAAGTAAATGATTAATGGTTAAACCAACACATTTCTTAACACTTGTTCTTGGAAAAAAGGTTGATTTGTTTTCAGGATTGATAAAGTTCAAACAAAATTCAAGAATTCTATCTTTGCTCATCCTTCAAAGCACAATAAATCTCTAGCAAATGGTCAATCAATATTTGGCATGTTCAAAGCCAAAAAGGGGGAGATTGTTGGATATAGGAGGAGCAACAAGAAGAATGAAGCCTTTGACTTAGAAGTGTTTTGAGCTTTTCACATGCCTTGAAGATTGAAATCCAAATCCAAGTATATGAGTAGCAAATCTGTTGATCCTTGCATTTGTATACATAAAGTCATTTATATGCTTAAGAGTTTTTAACATAGAATCAAAGCTATTTCGAAAAAGATCTAAATGGTAAAGCTTTTGGAAAAACACTATTTCACTGAATTAATCGATTACCATAAAGATTAATCGATTATATTGTTCATGTTTGAATCTGGAGAAGCTTTGATAAATATTTTAATCGATTACATCATGATTAATCGATTGTATAACTTGTGTTTACAACTGAAAAAAGCTTTAATGTACATATTAATCGATTATGCATATCTTGTAATCGATTACATAGTGTAATTCAAATATAATACATTTCTGTTTTAATCGATTACCATTTATTGTAATTGATTACACAAACTATCTTCAAAATCATGTTTTCACTAAATTAATCGATTACCATAATTTGTAAACGATTACATAGGCTATTTTGAGAAAATCTGCGTTGCTGGTTTAATCGATTACCATAACTTATAATCGATTACACAGGCTATTTCTAAAAATAAGGTTTTCTGCTTTAATCGATTACAACTCGATTTAATTGATTACTTTGCTCATAAATGAAACCCAGAATGTGCCTTGAACACTTTAATTGATTAAGTAATAATTTAATCGATTACATATGCGTTTTAATCGATCATTAGGCACGTGTAATCGATTACTGGTTGTTACAAAGGTTTGTTATAAATAGAGGAAAGGATTGACTTGTTTTGTAACTTGAACACTTCGTATTTTCTGAGAATACACAAGCCATGTGAGAGTTTTAAAGTGAATTTCTAGGTTTACTAACTTCTTGTCCCACTATTTAATCTTCATGAGCTATTGAATGATTTTTGGACAAGAAACTTCAAGAGTTTAAAAGAGAGCATGTTCTGAGAGTTTGTTTCTGCATTCAACCTTGTTTGGTAATTCATTTGCATACATTTTCAATGGATCATCAAATTGCTTCTCTCCTTAATCTCTAAGTGTAATTTCGTTTTTACAATTTCTGTTATTTGAGACTATTGTAATTGAGTTCTTGAAGCTTTGGCTAGAGTAGTGTTCTCTAGGAAAGAATAGAGTAGTGTTCTCTGGTTCTTGTTTTTTAGGAGTCTAATAGGGTTTTAGATTTCTATTCTTTATCTAGTGTTGATAAAGAGAGGTTGTTGTAAAGCTTGTAAGAACAAAATTTTATAATAATGGAACTCTAAGCTAGTGTTGATTAGAAGAAACTGGATGTATCTTCTGTTGTGAAGTGAACCAGTATAAATTGCTTGTGTTAGTTTTCTTTATCTCTATCTTTACAAGTCATCTTGTTCATTTGATCTTGTCTTCATTATCATTACCTAACAAGTTCTGTTTTGAGCTATTAGTTTCTTAAACTGAGTTGGTTGATTGAATAAGAGTATTCTTGGTTTTAAAAGTGATAAAGATCCTTAACTCTGATTTGATAAATAATTTTAAAAGACCAAATTTAAACCAATTCACCCCCCTCTTGGTTATTGTGAGTATTCCTATTGTTTTCAAAGTGAACCAGTATAAATTTTGGTGTTGATTACTTTTTCTTTATCTTTACTTGTGGTTATTAATTATTATTCATTGGTATAACTTTTC
Organism: Glycine tomentella; assembly: GCA_007407185.1. Taxonomy (NCBI): domain Eukaryota; kingdom Viridiplantae; phylum Streptophyta; class Magnoliopsida; order Fabales; family Fabaceae; genus Glycine; species Glycine tomentella. Next base: position 223,531 of record PYAF01004804.1, read on the forward strand.
ATAATCAACATAAACATTTTTGTTGTTATTGCATTCTATAAAGATTGGAGTTTGATTGATTGAAAGTGTTCATCAGTTCTTTTATGATACGATCCCTTTCAACTCTGATTGTTAAAGAAATTTTAATTGGCTAAGAACAACCTATTCACCCCCTGTTGGTTCTTGTATGTTGTTCATACTGTTTTCAATTGGTATTAGAGCAGGTTCTTGTGTATTACTCAAGATCACTACTTTATTTTAAAGAAAATAAATACCACATAAATCACCTTCAAGGAGGGTGCCTCCCTCAATCCCTCCAATGTTTGAGGGAGAATACTTTAGTTTTTGGAAAAATAGAATGCATATTTTTATTTAATCAAATGACTCCAGTGAATGGAATGCAATTGAAAAAAATCATTTGATACCTACCAAAACTGTTGATAATGAAAAGGTTCCCAAAGAATGGGATGAAATGATTGATATAGAAAAGAGGGTAGTTCAATATGATTTTAAAGATAAAAACATGATAACATCTGCTTTGTCTTCTGATGAGTTTTTCAAAACAGCTAGGTGCAAGAGTGCTAAAGAGATATGGGAAATGCTAGATATAACTCATGAAGGAACTGATTAAAAGATCAAGAAAACATGTCTTGATCCATGAGTACGAAATGTTCAAGATGAACACAACATAAAACATCTCTCAGCTCCAAACTTGATTCACATACATCGTCAATCACCTACTTGGTTTTGGCAAAACATTTAATGTAGAGGAACTCAACATCAAAATTCTGAAATGCTTGACAAGACCTTGACAACCAAAAGTGACAACAATCAAATAAGCTAAAGATCTGTTAAAGGTGTCTATGACTGCATTTTTTGGTAAGTTGTTTGAATATGAATTAGAAATGTCTCAATTAACAAATGCAGAAGATGCAGACAAGAAATAGAAAAGCATTGCCTTGAAAGTCACATCTTCAAAAGCTGAGAAAGAAGATGATTCAAGTGGAGATTAAGGTGACGAAAATCTGAATCTAATTGTCAAAATATTTGTCAAATTCATATAGAAAAACAAGAACAAAAAGTTCACAAAGTTCAACAAAAAGCATGATAATAACAACAACACCAACTTCAACTGCTTTGAGTGTGGAAAGTAAGGCCACATCAAGTCTGAATGTCCAATCTTCTTGAAGAAGCAGTTAGGTGAAAAGAAAAGAATGAAAGAAAGAAAATCCAAAAGAGCCTACATAGCTTGGGAAGATAATGCATTAACAACTTCTAAATCTTCAAGTGAAAATGAAGAATCCAATATTTGTCTAACATCAACCATTGATGAAGAAAAGTCAAGTGTTGAATCAAAAGTAAATCCTAAAATTGATCAACTAGTTGATGCTTTTAATGAAATTCATGAGGAGGCTCAAAAACTTGCTATCTCCAATAACAAGCTTAAAGGTAACCTTAGATGGCATACCACCAAGCTAGCTTCAATGCAAGCTGAACTTTGCAACTTGAAAGAAGAAATTAAAAAAAAAATTCAAGCTACAAACAGAAAAAGCATGACATTACAAATAGAAAACTCCTACTTGGTAGATCTCTTGAAAAAGCTCTATCGAGGGAAATGTAATTTAAACCAAATATTAAGTGTGCAAAAGTATGCTGGTGATAAATCTGGATTGGGTTACAATAATCAATCAAAACCTTTTCAAAACACCAAGTTTATACCCCCAAAACAGATGAATCGAAAAAGGTTTTAAAAAACAAAGCATAATAAAATGACTTATTTTGAAAAAGGATCAAAATTTGTAACATGTCATTACTGCATGAAGAAAGCTCACACACCACACAAGTGTTATGCTAGAAGGTTTTATGTGCCAAATGGAGAATGCATATGGGTTCCTAAGAAAAAGAGAAAAATAGCTAACCCCTATGGACCCAACCTTAATTGGATACCTTTCTTTGCAACTTGATTTTGTTGTTGCAAGTGTGTCTAAGAGCTAAAGCTTCACTATGGTACTTGGATAGTGGATGCTCTAGGAACATGACAGGTGATAAATCCATGCTGACTAATCTGTTATTAAAGGAAGGAGGATTTGTCACCTATGGAGACAACAACAAAGGAAAATTAGTAGGAGAAGGTAATATCGGTGATAACTTCAAAACCAAAATTAGAAATGTGCTTTATGTTGAAGGTCTAAAGCATAATCTTTTTAGCATAAGCCAATTTTGTGACAAAGGATTAAAGGTATCCTTTAACAATTTCTTGATATGTGATGGGAAAACTGGTGAGGTAATCCATGTTACAAAAATAAAAGGAAACGTTTACTTGCTTGCAATAGAACATGCATTCATTCATAAATGAGTAAAATTGATGAATCATGGCTTTGGCATATAAGTTCAAGTCACATCAACATGCATCATATGAACAAGCTCATAAGGAAGGATTTAGTAATTGGATTGCCTAACTCAAGTTTGAAAAGGGAAAACTTTGTGATGCTTGTCAAAAGAGGAAACAAACAAAAATCTCTTTTCAAAACAAAAACATTGTTTCCACCACAAGACCTCTTGAATTACTTCACATGGATTTGTTTGATCCTTCAAGAACTATGAGTTTGGGTGGCAATTACTGTGGACTTGTCATAGTTGATGATTACTCAAGATTTACATGGACTTTATTTTTAAAATCCAAGAGTGATGTTTTTAATGCTTTCAGAAAATTAACCAAGCTTTTACAAAATGAAAAGGGTTGCAAGATAGTCTCAATAAAAAGTGATCATGGTGGTGAATTTCAAAATGAACATTTTGAAAAATTTTGTGAAGAACATGAAATAAATCACAATTTTTCAGCTCCAAGAACACCTCAACAAAATGGTGTTGTGGAGAGGAAAAATAGGTCACTTGAAGAAGGTGCAAGAACTCTTCTTAATGAAACTAATTTGTCAAAACATTTTTGGGCTGATGCAGTGAGCACTGTTTTCTACACTCTAAATAAATTACTCAGAAGGCTCATCTTAACGAAAACTCCTTATGAACTTTATGAAGGTAGAAAACCAAACATTTCACACCTTAGAGTTTTTGGCTGTAAATGTTTTGTTTTAAACAATGGAAAGAAATTTCTTGGAATATTGTTGCAAAAGCTGATGAAGCAATCTTCCTTGGATATTCAATGCAAATTAAAACATATAGAGTTTTCAACAAAAGAACCTTATGCATGGAAGAATTTGTACATGTTATTTGTGATAAATTTAACTCCTCAAAAGAGGAAAAAAGTTTTGAAAATGATGCAGGACCATTGGAAGAAAATGTCACTGCCAAACTAATGAGAGGAATAATAGTGAAACAAATAAAGAAGTAGACCCTTCAACCCTGACTAAGAGGCCAAAGGATTGGAGAACTACAAGAGACCTCTCCCTAGACAACATTATTGGTGAAGTATCTAAGGGAGTATCCACTAGATCTTCTCCTAGAAATTTATGTTGTGATATGGCCTTTTGATAAATGCCCTATTTTAATAAAATTAGGGTTACAATGCTGGCACTTATCTTTTTGATTTCAATAAATTTGTTTGTAAACTTGCCCTAAACCTAGTTGATTTGTATTTAGTACTTGTATGAATTTTGTTTTTCACATTTTGGAAGATTTGTTGGTACTAGATAAAAAGACAGTAACTCCAACAATTTCTTTGTCCTCAATGCTACTCAATTTTGCGAGAGGCTAGCAAACGAAATCCTAAATTAGCTGTTGCTTGTGAAGTACGGAAGGAGATCAAATTTGAATTCCAAACATATCCTTGGAAGAGCCAACCATCTCCTCATTTCTCTTTTTTTTTTGTCAAGGTCCAATCATATTTTGTATTTTGATAGGTTTCGATGGTATTCAAAGCATCCAAGCAAGCAAAGCAAGCAAAAGGGGCATAAAAATCAAATTTGGGAGGTGTTAGAAGCAAAATGGCCCAGAACTCGTCCAGACCCATGACCTTTCTTCACAATTAAGGCTTTAACTCGCCCAGGCGAGCATCTTCAGTGTATTTCACTCTCCTAGGCGAGTTCAAGTTCCAAGAAAAGGTGGCTAGCTCGCGCAGGCGAGTAAAAACAGGGAAAAACACTCGTCTGGGCGAGTGGACTCAAGCAGGAGGCCAAATCCTATAAATAACCACGAAAATGTTGAAGCAAGGCATGCTTTGGAGAGCTTAGACAGCTTAGGAACGTAGGATTAGAGTAGGGAAGCTTAGGGAGAGTGAGAGAAGTGAGGATTAGTGTGGAGACTCTGCCGAAAAGAAGTGGTGATGGTTCCCTTCATCAATTCTTCCATTAAGGACGTGCTCTCCATAATGATTGGCTAGCTTCTCTTAATGATTGGATGTAATCTTCTTACTCCTATGTATCTCTTTTAATATTTATTTATGCATGAATCTTTTCTATTCCTCATTGGTAATTTCATTTTGTTCTTAATGATTGATTCTACTTGATCACTAGTTTCATGAAATTAGATTCTAAGCTTGACTAGAAAGTGCACTTAGAATTTGAGCTGAATGATTTTACTCATTACATTACGTTGCTGGGAATAGGGCATAACATTTTGATTGTAAATAGCATGCAATTATGATTATAATGCTGGAGTATTTACTTCATATGGGAGGGATCGATATTCGGTAGATATCCTTAGGATTCTCGAGCGAGGGATTGATTCGGGGTAAAATAATGTGTGCATTAATAAGGATAGAAAATGATTTATACATGGTAAAATTAATTGAATACTAGGGGTATGAATGATGAAGCCTAATCCCACTTTCTCATAAATATATTTCATTTTACTAGTTTCGTAATTTTTTCGTTACTTTTGTAATCAAATGAAATTCCGCTCATCCTTATTGTACATAACTATTGAACTATTAAGTTTTATTTGGATTAACTGAGTAGCTCAAGCCCCTGTGGAGACGATCTTAATAAATTTTGCAACTTACAACAACAAATTGGTATGCTTGCCAAGAGTCCTAACAAGTTTCTAGCGCTGTTGTCGGGGACTTGAGTCGCTCATTCAGTTCTTTCAAATTTAATTTTTCAGTTGAATAAGACTTTTTCTTTTATGTTGTTATTTTGATTTTGTATAAATTCTCTTGTATTTTATTTTATTTTATTTTCCCTAACCTCGGTACGTACGAGTTATTGCAAGTTTGTTCTTTTTCCTTTTTGAGGTAAATCTTGCAGAAAAATTGTTATTTAAATTTAGAAATTACCAAGATCATAAAAGAAGAATATAAAGAAAAAAAGAACAAACAACCAAAGATCCACTGAGTGAGTCTTCTTCTATTTTTATTCTCCTTCACCAGTAAAGCCACCTATAATTTATATTATGGTTGATAAAGGAAATAGACCACCAAGGAGGACTGTTGGTGACTATGCATATCAACAAGGACCAAAACATTACAACAACATAGTCATTCCTCCTTTCAGTAAAAAAGGTTGTGGAATTGAAGCCCGCATTGCTCAATCAGATTGGATCACATCCATTTGCTGGACTAGATCATGAAGATCCATACACTCATTTGTCTACCTTTATGGAGTTGTACAGTACCATGGGAGCCTCTGATGCAGATGCTGAAGCTGTCTATCTCAGAGCCTTTCCCTTCTCCTTGACTGGTAAGGAAAATACATGGCTTCAATCCCAACCAAATAAAAGTCTTAGCACTTGGGAAGAAGTGGAGGAATTTCCCCCATCCAAATTCATTAGTGCAAAATCAGCCATTGCTACTTTTTCCCAAGGGTTTAATGAACCTATCTGTGAGACATGGGAGAGATTCAAAATGTTACTGCAAAGGTGCCCAAACCATAACTTTGATGATATTGCATAATTACACATTTTTTTACATTGGTTTGAGACCTCAAACAAAGATGATTCTTGATGCCTCAGTTGGAGCTACGATAATGTCAAAGAGCCTGGAGGAAGAAATTGTAATCATTGACTCCATAGCAGCCAGTGATTACCAGTCTCACCATGATAGATCTCCGATTCAAAAGAAATGTATAATGGATCTGGATACTCAGAATGAAATTCTAGATCAAAATAAGCTCTTGACTCAACAAATAGAGGCCTTGACCAAACAAATAAGCCAACTTCCTCAACAATTTCAGCAAGCACATGGTGATTGCCAACAAGAAAAGGAGGCTTATTATATGCAAAATCAAACCAAATCTCAACAGAACTTTCAAGGAAATTACCAAGGCTACAGAGATGGTCCAAGTTCTTATGGCTGGAGGTAGCAAAATGATAATGCATATTATGGTCCCACTAACTCTTCTTATGCAGGTCCTTCTAACAACTCTTATGTAGGTTTTTCAAATATGGGTCCACCACAACAACAAGAAGCTCAGCCTGATAGAATTTCAAAAATGGAAGATACTTTAACTCAGTTTATGCTAATGTCCATCATAAATCAAAAGAACACTAAGGCTTCCATTAAAAATCTTGAAGTTCGGGCTGGACAGCTTTCAAAAGAAATATATGTTGATAGATGTGGACCTTTTTCAGCAAACACACAAGTCAATCCAAAGGAACCGAGGGAGTGTTTTAGAGTAGATGTCTTGGATGAAGTAATTTCTTATTCCAAGAGGTTGGTTCAAGGAAAAGATTGTTCAGAGACAGTATTAGCTGAAATATTAGAAGAGATGAGTGAATATAAAGAAAATGATAATCTCCCATAGCCAAATGCTTTCAAGAAAATTCCTTACCAGCAGTTTATCTTTGAGGAATTGTCAAAGGAAGAAAAGAATCAAGAATCAAAAACAAAGGTAAAAGCAGTACCTCCACAGTTCTAAAAATCTTGAAAAGTGTCTTTCTAAATGGTTACATAGAGGAGAAAATATATGTTGATCAACCTTCTGGTTTTGTAGACTTCAAACATCTAAATCACGTCTTCAAACTAAAGAAAACCCTCTATGGATTAAAATAAGCACCCAGGTCTTGATATGAAAGATTGAGTAATTTTCTAATTAGTCAATCCTTCACAAGAAGACAAGTTGATAAAACATTATTCATTAAGAAATCTGCTAGTGACATATTACTTGTTCAAATTTATGCTGATGACATTGTCTTTGGTTCTACTAACATCTCTTTGTGCAAAGAATTCTCATCTTCAATGCAGAATGAGTTTGGAATGTCAATGATGGGAGAACTAACATTCTTCCTTGGACTTCAATTAAAACAAATGAAGAATTTAACATTTCTCAATCAAACAAAATACTGGAATGAATTGATTAGAAAATTTAAAATGGAGAAAAGAAAGGATGCTACAACTCCTATGGCAACCACAACTTGTCTTGACTCTTATGAAAAAGGAAAAAAGGTTGATGAGTCAAGATATAGCGATCAACCCATCAAAGAATCCAATTATGCACTCAAGGACAAAGCATATAAAGATCAGAGATCACTTCCTCAGAGATCATATTCAAAAGGGTAATTGCTCAATTGAGTTTATTGATACAAATAATCAATTGGTTGATATATTTACAAAACCCCTTACTAGAGATAGATTCTTTGTTCTAAGAAATATGCTTGGCATTCTTGATGAATCCAACGTTGATTAGCATGTAAATGATGTGTTTGATAACATGCAATTTAACGCACAAGTACATTATGAATCACATGTAGCAAAATTCGAATCCTAATAAATGTCATTATTCATACTGCATAGTTCCCTGTGATAATTGATTACCATATATAACTGAGCCTTACTCACTGACTTAATCGATTACATCCACAGATTAATCAATTAAAGTGTAAAAACTCACTGATGTAATCGATTACATCAATGTATTAATTGATTACATGAGGGTTTAGGGCTATTACAGGTTAAAAACTCTCTGGACTAATCAATTACTACCACAAATTAATCGATTACATGAGGTTCAGAGGTATACCTTTTCCTTGGTATAATCGATTACAAGGGTTTCATAATCGATTATTTCTGCCGTTTCCACAACTTTGCACAGCTTTCAATGAAAAATCTGAAACCTTATCTCTAAATCCAAATTCAAATTCTGGTTCAGTGAACCTAGACATCATTGGATTTCGTGAGAGAAGTTATTATGGAAAATTCAAATTTTTGAAACTAGTTATGGCTCTATAAATTTAGAATCCATAAGCCTAATTCCTCACACAAAAAATCTATTCTCCTCCCTAAGCAAAATTCTGTGGTTTTTGCTTTACCTCTTCTTCTTCTTCTCCACTACCAAAATTATGCCTATCCTTATTTCAAAATTTTTGGCTCTTCACCATATCTCAACCATCTTCCTCCAAGAAGCAGAAAACCAACAAAAGAAAAGCTAGCCAAAGTTCTAAGTCTGTTGAGAACAAGTTAGATACTTGGTTCTCCACTAAGGTTGAAAAAAACAACTACATGCAGTTCCAAGCCACAAAGCTTGTTCTGCCTCCTAAATGTTTGGAGCTTAACTGGTTTGTCTATGAGGGATTCAATTTCCCTGAGATGCTTCAAGCACAAGGACTCACCAAATTGCTGGAGATGAAGGGTACTTATTACCCTGAATTGAAAAGAGTATTTTATACTTATGCCAAGGTTGGAATGGATGTTATTATCCACTCCAAAGTGAATGGAGTGGCTATGGTGATTGATGACACTGTGTGGGATACAGTGACAGGTATCACTTTCGAAGGTGTCTGGAGGTTTGAAGAAGAGATAAGTGGTTACTCAAAGATGGATACCTATAGAGGTATGTTGTTGAATCCTAATGCACATATAGGAAACATATTAAGTGTTGGCCACATGACTACAGAAGATAGGCTTCTTCTCTACATCATCACTTACATCCTAACACCTAGAAACACTCTCATAAAAGAACACTAAGGATCAAGATGTTCAATTGAAGTTTGATATGATCAAAATAAAAATACGGAGATTGTTAACCTCTGGGGGAGCTAGAGAGGATATTAGTATTATTATTATTATTATTATTATTATATAGGTATGTGATTAGTTTAATGCAGTTTGACAGAAAAATAGAAACTGTCTAAGCTAGATTTTCATTTGTACAAGAATTTCACTATGTGTTGAGTTGCAATGTAATTTATCTATGTGTGAGTGAACTTACCTATATGAGGTTTTCTTTGAGTACACCTATCCCTAGGGAGATTAACACAACAATCTAGGAAGTTAGTACATTAATCTAAACGCTTATGATAGGATTTACCAGCTTTTACCATTTTACCTATGTCTACTTTAGCCATTTCTTGTTAAAATTTCAAAAAGCAATAACATCTTTAAATGTTACCCTTTTGCACATTAATTTGGGCCATCATAGGTGTCATTCATGCTTGTCAATTAGGCTTAATAAAATTTCTTTTTGGACAAAAGTCTTAGACCTTATCTTCACAAGTCATTAAAAGCAAATTTTTAGGACATTCTTCCTCATTTTCATGAGTTATCCAAGGGTACCTAACGATTTTGAACATGGTCATCATCTACAACTATTCCATCTTGGAGTGGACAGTAGAAGTTAATTAGAGACATGACTAAAACATGAAGAAAAGATTGTACTTGGTTAATCAAATGAAATAATTCAGAATAACAGGCAATAGAAGATGCTCAAAGAGAAATGAGTTGAACCAAATTAGAAAGTGAGCTTTAAGCAGATATATTTATATTCTTAATGAGTCCAATTAGAGAGAAACTCATCAATGGAATGAAAAGGCACCAAATGAAAGTTATAGGACCTGCAATGCTCCTTTAAATTTTTTTTTTGAAAAATGAAAAGTTAGAAGTATATAAAATGAAAAAATTCTGCGTAGTTAAATTTATAGTACATAAGACATTGTAATAGCTACTGAAAAGAGTTTCAATTAGGCACTGGTCTGATATAAAATCAATCTTTATCTTCAAATCAATTAACAAATTCAAACTTGGCATGATAATCATCAATTGCCACTAACTTATTGCAAGAGACATGGGCCTTGGCTTCTTATTGTAATCAACTTGATTTAAAGCTAATGCATCGCAAGGTTCCCTTCAACATTAAACAATTGCAGCAGGAGCTAGGCCTACCTCTTCTTTCAACACGAAAAAATGTTGTGGAAAAGAATGAGAATCCACTATTTGTGAAGCATTCAATTCTTGATTTTCTCCTGCATATAGCAAAAATGAAAAGGCCCTATGCCTTCAATTTGCAAATACAAATATCATCATCCTACCACTTTGACGTTGAGGAACAACAAAAATCAACCAAAAAAAATGGGCCCGAAGTCTGTGTTTGAAGAAGAAAAACAAATAGGAATTGGTTCACAGAGATCCCTAATTGGAAATCCCACCAAGAATTCCAGCTTATTTTTCTTCCTCTTATAGGCTTTCTACTGTAATATCCTTATATTGCAAAGAACAATCAAACCTTCCATTGCATTGTCACCCCCAAAGGAGCAAAATATACCTTGTAACACACACAAACCAATTGAATTCTACTTGCACACATTCTTAAAACTTAGACAAATTACTTGAATAATGAAACCAATTATCAACATCCCAAGCAAGAGGAGAAGCTGAGTCTACATAATAATAGAGCATATTGCCATAACTATCCGCCAGAATCACTGCAGGGTCAAAGCCAACATTCCTGAGATATGCCAAAGAATTGATAATAACAAAACACAAAAAACTCATAATCACTACAAGTCTTCCATTCTGGCCTTTTATCAAACAAGTTATGAGCAAAAAAAAAAATCGAGATGCAAAAAATCTAAACCTATAGGCATAAAAATAATAGTGTCATAAAATACCTTGCGGTGGCAGAAATGGTCGAAAGGTTGCGAGAAACATCTACGGCGAACAATAACAACGATGCAACTTGTTCAACCGAGGAAACAACAACTACACGCGCGTTTTGGGGTGTCATTCCGAGTGAAGTCAAGTGTGACAACGAAGACGAGGGCACACAACAACAAGGGAGTGGAGTTGAAGGATTTGGTGAGGAGAAGGTAGGAGGGGTCGAGTGAGACAACTAGGGCACATGACGTCAAGGGCTACGGTGTGCGACGACAAGGGCAAGGGTGAGCACGAGCACAAAGGTTCAAAGTAACTAGCTGTGAGAGCGAGAGTGAGGAAGATGAGCATTGTGTAGGTTTAAAAGGATTCTTCAACCATGACAGTTTCTATACAAACTTCATCAAATGTACTCAACCATGAAGGTTTTGAAAACAATCGTTGTTGAACCCACTAAACCACAACAGTTTGAAAACAATCGATGTTGCCCGTAATCATTTATTTACAAAATTGCCATCCCATTTTCATTGACAACGATTTTTTAGAAACCATTGTTGATAGAGAACCTTAGATTGCGATTTTTATAGAAGTGTGACCATGAGTTACCTAACTTATGTGAGGCCAAAATGGGCTCACTATGTGTGATGTCAGGTTCAATAGAACTACTTATGCTTGATTGTTTGAGACATGCATAATAAATATGCATTGTTTTTAAGTTGGCGGATGTGCTTGAGCTTAACCAGCAAGGGTATGAATGATTTGAACTATGACTTTGTCCTTGGGATTATCCAGATTGGAATATCCATGTGGCTCATGTTGATCCCATGAGTTGGAGTATCCTAGCATGACTAGGTAACCATGATGCGCCACCAGCAGTCTCGTCTCGGTGAGAGTGTAGTAATATGATCATATGCGTCTGTTACTACATGTCCTTTTGAGTTTCTTTAGCAAAAATGTTTATTATGATACTACGTGCATACGAAAAAGAGAAAAGAACATTCTATTGCATAATGCATTGTTGTGAGTTGGTTTGACTGGTGTTATTGATGATGTGGATGCCATCAATGCCTTGGGTGGTACTTGTGTTATGTTTGGACGATTCCATCCGTAGTTATGGTATAAATTGTGATGACTTGAAATAGATGAGATGTGACTTTTTAAGGGCATAGAGAGAGATTTATCTAGAATGACATTGAGTGAGCATAGGCTGGAATGTATTATATTGCTTTTGAGCATAGACTGAAGCAAGGTAGTAGTTAAGAGTAAAGCTCGAGTAAAGGAAAGTAGAGTTACCGCAAAAGAGAGCTAGTGTAATAAGAGTAAACTTGAGTATAAGCATGAGAAAGAGTAAATCTCAAGATATTAGTGAAGGTGAACTAGTGTAGTAAGTGAGTATAAGGGATAAGTTTGAGACAAGAGTTTACGGTTCCATGGATGCCGACCTAACCATAGAAGTGATAAAGTTTGACAAATTCCAAGTGAGGGTAAATTCATGAGAAACAAATGAACAATGGGTTGTTCGGGTAGAGAAGTCTAACTTAATTATAGAGTCCTTAGAGCACTCACAGATACATTATGTCTTACCCCTTTAAGTTTTCTTATTTTCATGAAATAGATGATGTCACGTGCTGTTGGAGCTTGAAGTTTGGTTATAGAGAACGTAGTCTAGTTATGTTTTATGATTCTATGTAATTTCTTTATATGATGTATGAGACACTTGTTTCAAGGGAGGATTTGTATTTATCATTATTGTAATTCAGTTGTAATTTGTATATTTATTAGTTAGCTTCAGCATGATTACCTGATATAAATGTTTTTAATTTTTACATTCTAGAGAAATAAGCATAATTATGATAATATCCTTAGGATGTTACCCAAGTACATCAAAGAACATAATCAGTAACTTATTTACATACACTAGTATTGACATGTGAACAAGAAACCAGCAACAAATAAGAAAGAACATGAAGGTTATATACCAAACTCCCTACACTAACAATATTTTCATGAAAAAAGCCATCAGAAAAGCCACCAAAGTGTAATCCATCAAGAGAACAATTGTTGATCATTTGCAAAGCAAATAAAAATCCCATTATTCACATAGCCTCAAAACAACAAGAAGATCAGGAATAAGGATGTTTCAAAAATTTCAATCATATAAAACCAATCTAATCCAAATCACTTTAAATCCATTTTAATGGATTGATTGTTTTATATCCAAATCCAATTTTTTGGATTTTAAATTCAATCCAATAATTGGATATGAATTAGATATTTGTTTGGTTTTTTAAATCTAAAACTCATGTCCATCACACGCATCCTTTAAATCCAAATCAGATTATTTACGTAGCCTTAGAAGTTGGAATAGGTAAGAAGATCAACCAGGACTAGGACTATTCAAAAAATTCAATTTTATAAAAACATTTTCATCACCAATCCAATCCAAACCACTTTAAATCTATTTTAATGGTTTGGTTTTATATCCAAATATTGTTTTATTGATTTTAAATTCAACCCAATTAATTGGATATGGATTGAATATTTATTTTGAAATTTTTAAATCCAAAACCCATGTCCATCACACTTGTGTTCTTTGAATGATATAACATCCAATGTCCATCACATGTGTTCTATAAATTCAAATCCCATTATTTACATAGCCACAGAGCAGCAAATAAGATCACGACCCAAAATTGAAGAGACAGAAAATGTTTAGCAAAGCCCTCATACAACCTGCAATCCACACAATTAAGAGCAGATATAATAGGAAGTTAAACAATGTGGATTTGACAACCACTCATAATATGATCATAGTTATATGTTCAAAGTTAGCTTTCAACCTCCAATTGTTGAGTAAATCAAACTTTTCTCCACTTCTGGTTACCTCTTAAGAAGTTGTGTTCCCTAGCCTTTATAATATCATGTTCAGAATTAAGAGTCACAAATTAACTATCAGACCCTGGATTGAGACAGCAAAGAAGAATACATGAAAACGAAAAGGGACTACATAGTTTATTTCTTACATAGACTGAATAACAAACATCTTTATTAATAACAGAGCAGAATCTGAAAATCAGAAACTAAGATATAATCAATCATTATGTCATTCAGAATGACATATATGCATGAACTCAGGGTCGTTTCCCATGGCCTCCAAAATCTCATAAGGAAGGAACACTTCAATGTCAATAGAACCTTCTTCAGAGCCAGCAAACAAAGTAACCATTCCGTTAAAATCACCGCCACTTCGAACCGCCGCGGGCTTTCCCCACCCAAAATCATTGCCGTAAATATTGAACCTTGGGGAACTGCCAACGTTTAAGGTACTACTATAAGCCACGCCACGCTGCCGCGGTGTTCTCGCCCAAGACTCATAGTGGTTCTTTACCTTCTCATCAGAGTGCGAAGAAATCATTTTGTTAATCTCCAAAGCAATCATTCCAAGCCCACCTTGTAATAGTTCTCCCGCTTTCATGGTAACACGACCAATCAGCGCTGCGTTTCCAAAATAATCTTCTGGCAGTGGCGGAACTACCCTTGTTCTAAGGCCAACGGGCATTGTAAACTGAATCTCTTCATGTGGCTCAACATGTTGGCAGCGAATCACAGAACGCCAAAGGTTAGTTAAAAGCGCTTGCAGAGAAGATATTTTGTCCGTGTTGGCCTCTGCGTTAGCTTTTGATTTCAGATCTGCGATTTTTTCCTTCGTGAAGTGGAAGACCCTCGCAGGTCGAGTTTGTGGTTTAAGGTTTTGGGATGGTGCTTTTTCTAATTCCTTTGTGAACTGAAACCGTATGGGGCGGTCAACGCCATCCAAAAGGAAACGTTTCAGAGAAGGGACTTTGGATATTTTGAGGGAACCACGTGAGATTTCAGCCCAGGAATTGACGAAAAGCCAAAACGACTTGCCGTCTGCAACGACGTGGTTGATTGTGAGGGCGATGAAGATGCCATCAAATAGCTCCGTCACTTGCACTGCCAGCACTGGCTGTGACGTGGCTTCGTAGTTTTTAACTCCGTTAAGTGCGAAGAAGGAGCGGAGAATGGGAGGAACGTATTCGGGTTGAAGGATGTCAGCGACAGTGGTGTTGTGTGCAGCGGCGTGGACAAAAGGGACACCTTTGTTGTCGCATACGATGTGAGAGGAGACAGTGTTGTCGTCATGTTCGAGAATGGCCAGACGGCCTGCGAGAAGGGGAAAGTAGGCGAGGGTGGATGAAAGTGAGTGTTGGAGATGCTCGATTTGACAATATTCTGTGTTTTTTTCTTTGCGAAAAAGAAGTCCTCTTTGGATGCTTCCAATATGGAAGAATTGGAGATCCCACGGAGTTAAATCGATTTTATGAACTGAGTTATCGTTGTAATTGTGACTCGACGCCTTGATTGTTGTGGTGGACATGAGTTGGACGGCTTCCATGGTGTTAAATGTTAATATTTCGTTGAAGCTTAAGCAGTGCCTTGATGTTGTTCAGAGTGGAAAGTTTGTGAAACAAGAAAGAAATATACAATTTTTTGACGATTTTGATTATTACTTCTTTTTTTTTTTTTTTAAATAAATTGCGTCCAGGTAACGTTGTCTTGTATCATTGAGGTCGGTGCGCGTAACATGTGGAGTAATAAAAAATGGTAAGCCCGTAATCATATGCACATGATTACAAGTTTAATATTATAAAACAAAGAATCAAATATACAGATGAAAGGACACCAAAGTCCCCACATCAGTTCGAAATTCCCTTTAACCCAACACAGCATACAATAGCATAACAATAAAATCACTCCAATATTATATATGATTCACATCTCCACGTACATGAATGTTAACTTATGCATAAGATATGATATGCATGTATATTATATAAATTGGCAAAATTACACGTGGACATTATTATGAGATCACTGTACACGTGTTCATCCTTTTTGTCCGCCCTGCAACAGTAACTGTGTACATTTCCGCCTTAAGTGTCAACCCAGACACAACAAGTATAACTTGTTCGCCCTCCGAGTCAGTCTTGCTACAGGAATGTGGACATCTATCTACTCAGTTTTCAGAAGCTCTTGGACCGCAACGTTATATTTGTACATATATATTTGAGAAAGTGCAACAACCTTATCTCTCCAACTATCTACAAGCTGTTATTTATCTATAAATAACAGCATATCTACAAGGTAAACATTATCTTTGATTCAAATACAAATTACCTGCTATTATATGTTATCTTATCAACAGATTATCTCATTAACAAAGGTCCAAGGCATATACTCCATGCTATAATTACATGTTCTCTCTAAACCTTTACTAAGCTTTTGATGAGGGTTACATTCACCCACTGATTGCTCAGTTCATATTCATCTCACACTTATCTGAGGCACCTACGGAAATTCTCAATTCTCATACACTTGATTATTCTTCAATAATTAATGTACTTACTTGAGCGTCGGAGTGTCTTTCCTTTGGTTTGTAGGTCCCTCTCTTGAATAAAGACGATCACTCATCCGATGTGTAAAGTTTGGGAACCACTCATCATCACACGTGGAATTTTCAGATTTTGATAAGAATATTTGGCGCCCACCGTAGGGCCATGGTAAAACATACCTTGCAGCCTCGCATCCAAACAAATCACCAGAACAAATTCATGATCAGTACACGCTCCAACATCAGACGACCGTGACAAGTGCCGACGTCATTTAACAACTCCAAAACCGCATGGCGGAGTTGGAGCAGAGGTACAAAGAAGAGATCTGAAGGTTGAAAGTCGATCGTGACCAACAAGAGATCGGAAGGCGACACCAACAGGGGGATGAACAATCGTTGTCCACTGGGAATGAAACAACTTAGGGCGAATCACACTCTCGACAGCATGTCAACCCTCCGACGATCCTGACTCAATGCGAGTATATCGTCACGAAGGGCTGACCATAAAGCTACATCCTTTTATTGACCGCATTATGGAAGTCGACCTTCCTCCTGGGTGGAAACCTATTCATCTAGAAAGGAACGACGGTACCACGGACCCAGACAAACATCTGGACGCCTACTTGACTCTGGTCAATGTCTAAACAAACAATGACGTTGTACTATGTCGAGTGTTTCCTACCTCTTTAAAAGGAGCAACTTTGGCATGGTATGGTGGACTCCATCCAAAGTCCATCGACAACTTTGACTCTTTGGTCCAAAAGTTCAAGGCATAATACGCAACTAGCCGATCTCATAGGCTAACCTCAGCCGCATTGGCTACCTTGCGTCAAGCCAACAACGAACCTCTTCGAAAGTTCATGGATCGATTTGGACAGGCTATTGTTCAAATCAGGAACCTCAATCCTAAGGTAGCATTACACTCAATGATGCTAGTATTATGGCCATGTAAGTTCGCAGGTAGTTTGTGCAACAAACCGCCTTCTAGCATGGACGAGATACGTGAACGAGTTGTAGGTTATATACAGATGAAAGAGATGTCTTAGTTTCGGAATGAAATTAGACAGGCAGGACAAAAAAGAGAGAAGCAAGATATGACTATGAAGATCGATTCATAGAGGTCAAACAAAAGACAGAGGATGGACAGATACCAACATCTCCCAAGAGGACCCAGGTATAAAAGATATACTCCTTTAACGGTCAACTGGACCACGATCATAGAGGAAGCATTCAACACAGAGGTACAGGTGGTACTACCTAATCCTTCATCGTCTTTCAAATAAGGGTCAAACCCGAATAAATATTGTTGATTCCATCGCGGCAGTGGTCATAACACTGAGGAATGTTGGGCCTTGAAAGACAAAATAGAAGAACTTATCTAGGCAGGGTATCTGGCACGGTTTGTAAAAAGACCTGACAATCCCTCCACTGGAAACCGACCTGGGGGTAGACAAGAAGATCAATACAGAAACCAAGATGTTGATAGAAGGCCTGAAGATAGGGGGAG
Organism: Glycine tomentella; assembly: GCA_007407185.1. Taxonomy (NCBI): domain Eukaryota; kingdom Viridiplantae; phylum Streptophyta; class Magnoliopsida; order Fabales; family Fabaceae; genus Glycine; species Glycine tomentella. The sequence continues at coordinate 241,186 of PYAF01004804.1, forward strand.
ACAAAGACAACAATAGCATAGACAGGAGTGTCAACCTCCTCGCCAACAGGAGAATGAACCTACCCAGCATATCCGAGGTGAAATCAATACCATCAAAGGCGGATTCTCATATGGCGGTTCATCCAAACAGTCTCAAAAGAGACATTTGCATGCCATATGGGACATTTACATTAACTGTGTCGACGTTCCCTCACCACAGAGCCTTCCTTCTATTACGTTTGCTGACTTTGTGGGAATTAATCCTGTCAACCAGGATGACCCAATGGTGGTTTCCCTCATAATCTCCAACTTCAAAGTGTCTAAGGTTCTCATCGATCAGGGCAGCTTTGCCGACATCTTGATTTGGAGAACATTTCAAAAACTAGAAATCTCTCCAAACATGATTCAGTCTCATCCTTGACCCCTCTTTGGTTTCGCAGGAGAAAGGGTAGACACATGGGGTATGTAGATCTCATGACTATTTTCGGTCAGGGAAGACTATCTAGAAGTTTCAATGTCAAATACTTGATAGTTGAGGCAGATACTGCCTATCTCGCTTTAATCAGAAGGAAAACTTTGAATGAGCTTGGAGATGAAGTTTCCTACTGTGACAGGAGGATTGTCACCATCAAAGCGGACCAAAAGCAAGCCCAACAGTGTTACGCAATAAGCTTGAATGTGGAACTGTATCCTTCCAGTAGCGAGCCGGGCAGACACGATCCCACTTCGGGGGGTACTAGTCAAGTAATGAGCATAGACACAAGGTCCACCTCCTACACCCTAACTATCTATACAACTCACCATGATGATACCTTCGATGTGGATCCACATGACGACAACATTGACAAAGGACCTAAGCCGATTGAAGAACTTGCCAAACTTCAACTCGGACCTAAACCTGGGCAATGTATTTGAGATAGTGCAACCATCTTATCTCCTAATATCTCTCCAACTATCTACAAGCTATTATTTGTCTACAAATAACAACATATTTACAAGGTACACATTATCTCTAATTCAAATATAACTGCTGTTATTATATGTTATCTTATCAACAGATTATCTCATAAACAAAGGGCTAAGGCCCATACTCCACGCTATAAATATAGGTTCTCTCTAAACTTTTACTAAGTTTTTGATGAAGGTTACATTCACCCATTGATTACCCAGTTCGTATTCATCTCACACTTATCCGAGGCACCCTCAAAAATTCTCCATTCTCATACACTTGATTATTCTTCAATAATTAATGTACTTAATTGAGCATCGAAGTGTCTTTCCTTTATTTTGCATGTCCCTCTCTTTGAACAAAGACGATCACTCATCCGACGTGCAACATGCATATTAAAATATTCAAGACATGAGAGATGAGCTGACAGAGGAATGTATACCCCAACCTCGAACAACTATAAGTCCATCAATACATATAGCTTACAACATTCAACATCAACAAGTATATCTAGAAAAATAATCTGAGACCATTTTAACTTTGAAATTTGTTATGCTTGTGTCATCCTATATAACTTGGCATTGGAATTAGGATTAAGTTTATTTGATAAATTTCTTTTTATCCCCTAATAATTTTATTTGGATGGTTGCGTTCAATTTTAATTTTCCTTTTGATCACTTATCAACTGGAATTGATAACTTCATTAATTTTATACATTTTAATTATTAGTAAATTGATATTTTATATTCCTAAATTCACATATACAAAAAAGAAAATTGTAGTTTTTTTACCTTAATAATGAGGATGATGTACCAGTAGATCAACTCTCTGAGCAAAATAATGAGGTTGTTATATAAGACAGTTATTGTTAACATTTTTTTGTGTTCTATGATAGGGATATGGCTCCTATTAGGCTGCAATTATACACACTTTCTTGCATTATTTTTCTTCTAGTTGTATTTGTACATTACTACATGTCAATATTAGTTTTCTCTTATGTCATAAAAAAAATTATGGTAAAATAGTATATAAGAAGGCTACGGAAGATGCTAGATTACAAAAGAGTCAGATTGATGAGATTGATCATGGTGGAAGCACAAGGATTCCAAAGGTACGACATCTTTCGAAGGACTACTTTGATGGAAAGGAGCTAAACAAGGCTGACAACCATGATGAAGAGTTGCGTATGGTGTTGTAGTGCAGCAAAGAATTTTGAGCAGAGAAGGTGGAGAAGAAACAAAAGGTACCATATTTTGTAATTTAGCCTTTTGTGATTACTTGTCCAGAAGTCATAAGATTATTTATGTAAGTAGATAGTTGTGTTATTCACTTTCTAATTGTTGTGTTCTTTGGATCCAGATATCCTTCGCCTGGATGTGGCTCCCCTCCCCTTTCATTGAGTTTTAGAATCTTCTCTTTTGTTGTGTCAGGTTTTTAACTTGATAGGTTTTATCTCTTTATTGAGGATTTTGTTGCTTGTTATCTATTGTTTTGATTGATTGTACTATAAGATAAGTATTTTTATAATTATTCAATAAGGAGAGAGAAACTAAAATGGAAAAAGAGTTGGAAAGACAAACACAGGTAATCACCCTCAAAAACAAGAATTCTTATTGTTAAATGTGCTTATCATTACTTTGCTTATAGCCATAACCATGAACAGTGGAATATGTATGATAGCAAGACTGTCAATGTGAGTTGAATCTATGAACAAATGGATTTTTTTTTTGTGTCATTCTTCTTGTGTTAACATTTTCTCTTCAATGACTAGGTAATTGGCGTATGTAGCCTACCATTTCCAATACCAAGTCCATGAAAGGTATTCCATAATAGGATGGCTCCTGAAGTTATTATCGACACTGGGCAAAAATTGTGAGGTGGTAGAATCGCATTTGGGTTCCATCAAAGCCATGCTTCAGAGGCTAGCGGCGGCATGGGAGAAACAGACGATGAGGGAGAACGCACCTGGAAGCGACGTGCCAGAAAAAAAAGAGGGTGCGACATAGCTGAAGGCAATCATTAAAGGAACATTGAGATGCCCATCTTCATGGGAGAAGATCCATTGGGCTGGTGTTCGAAAATCAAAAGATATTTTCAACTGTAGGTCATGAGGGAGGAGGACAAGCTAGAAGCGATTATGGTGGCGATGGACAGAGAGGAATTAGGATGGTTCTAGTGGTGGGAATCTTGGAACTCAAACCACTTGTGGGAAGGGTTCAAGACCGCACTAGCCCAAAAGTTCTAGGGTTCGAATATGGGAAGCCCGTTCCAAGCATTATTAGCACTAAAGCACGAAGATACGATACAATGTTATATTTGGCAATTTGAGAAGCATATAGGGACTGTGAAGGGGTGGAAGAATCATTTTTTATGGAGGTGTTTCTCAAGGGATTAAATGAGTAGATTGGTACGAAGGTACGATTGCATGAGCCAAAACATCTAATGGAGGTTATCATGAAAGTTCGATAGGTGGAAGAAAAAAATCAGGTTTTGGGGAATTTGCCTAGAATGGGTAACAAGGCTCGCCCATTTCAGAAACTCAGCTTCTCGAGCTAAAGGATTGGAAGGGATTGGTAGCAAGGTAGTAGCAATGTGATGGAGCCCCTTATGGTTGCTAAAATAGTTGGTGATCTTTTGTGGAAGTCAATGAAAAGATGAGGAAGGGGGGATCCTTCACTTGTGAAGAAAAATATCACCCCACACATTTGTAAAAACAAACAACTAAGGTTAATGATTTTGGAAGAAGATGAAGAATATTTTAGGAGGAGTCAAAAAGAGGGATAAAGAGGAAGAGAAGGAGGGCTTGCATCAACTGTCCCTACATAGTATAGAGGGATTTACTACCAAGGAATCACTCAAATTATGGGAAAGAATAAAAACATAAAGGTGATAGTGTGAATTGATTGTGGAACAACTCATAATTTCATTTCCATGAAGTTGGTGAAGGAGCTAGAGCTAAACGTAACTCTTACCAACCCTTATTATGTGGAAGTAGGGGATGGACATAAGGTGAGGTGTCAAGGAATGTGAAAATCCCTACCCATTAAATTGTAGGAATTACAAGTTGTTCAAGATTGTTATTTGTTTGAATTGGGAGGTGCTGATGTGGTGTTAGGGGTGGAATGGTTGGCAGGATTGGGGGAAATGGAGGCTAATTTTGAAAAGTTGACTTTGGTTGTGAAGGTACAAAACAAGAAAATAATACTGAGAGCTAAACCTAAACTAACAAAGGCTACCATTAGTATGAAATTGATCTAAGGCACTCTGTTGGAAGCTGATCAAGGTTTTTTGTTGGAATTAAAATCAGTAGAAGGAGAAGAAAAGGCAGAAGCAGCCCCTAATTCAGTGGTGCGGATATTAGATTAGTTTGAGGAGGTTTTTAAGGAACCTCAAGGGTTGTCACCACATAGAGAGAAAGATCATGCCTTCAACATTCAGCCTAGGAATAAAATACCAAACTTGAGGCCCTGACCCTATAAATATCTTCATTACCAGAAGGATGAGATTGAGAAATTGGTAAGAGACATGCTAACTACAGGAATTATTAGTTGCCATCCCAGTAATTTTGGTTAAGAAAAAAGATTGGAGCTGCAGATTTTGTGTAGACTACACGACATTCAATAAAATTACTGTACCAGACAAGTTTCCAATGAAAACAATGATGTACACACACAAGTAACCAAGAGGGGAGTGAATTGGTTTATAATAGAGAGTTAAACATTTCTTTGAAAAACAAACTAGCAGCGGAATTAAAAATGGATCGTATCACTCAATCACCCTTTATCAAAATCAGAAATTTTCTTTAAATCAAGATACACCTTGTACTGCATATAATGTCAGAAACACTTCTTATTGATTATAATTTGATCACCCAAGAACAAGTAATGAAAGATAACCATATTAGAAACAAGAGACAACATTTTATACTGGTTCACCTCTCAACATAGAGGCTACATCCAGTTACTTCCAACCAACACTAGGTTAGAGTTTTACTAAATCAAATTATGTTCTTTACAAGCTTTTACAACTGATCTCCTTTATCAAGCCTAGATAAAGAAACGAAATCTAAACCTTATGGACTTCTAAAGACCAAGAATCAGAGTACACCACTTTGTTCTATCCTCTAGAGAACAATACTCCAGAAAAAAACTTTAAAGAAATTTTTTTATCTTAGAAAATACAAGAACTAAAAACAGAAAAAACAAATCATAGTTAAGAGTTCAAGAAAGATATCACCTTATGATCCTCAATTTACGAATGAGATGTAATTTACCAATCAAAAGAAGTTTGAATGAATGCTTTGAGAAACACAACTTTCTTGAAACCTCTTGTTCAGTCTTTGTTCAAAACTGCATGATCTCTGATGTATGAAAACAGAGTTTTGAATCAAGATGTAGAGAAAATCTTTTCTCAGACTTTTAGAGCTATTGTGATGAATGAGTACTTTGTAAAAGCAAGATGTATATTTTCTCACGTTCTGAGATATGTTATGAAATCACAGACCCAATAAATATTTACAAAAAACAGAGTAAGCTCAATGTAATCGATTAAATCGATAATACAATCGATTATTTTAACTAATGTAATCGAGTATTACACAGAATAATCGATTAAAGTGTTCTAAGCTCTTTCTGGAAAACATATAAGAGCAATTTAATCGATTACATCGATGTGTAATCGATTAAAGTAGTCATAGCAAGTTCATCTTTAAGCTTATATAATCGATTACATAATATGGTAATCGATTAAAGCAGTCATAGTAGATTCAGCTTTAAGCTTATGTAATTGATTACATAGTATGGTAATCGATTAAAGTAGTCAGACTTGTTTTTGAGTTTTTACATTATGTAATTGATTACCATTTTCCTGTAATCGATTACTATGTTCTTCATGGCTTAAGTAATAGATTACCAATGTTGGTAATCGATTAAATCAGTGCTAAAATGAGTTTTCCAAAACTTAACCATGAGAAATGAATTTCTTTATGTAAACATGAAAACTTTTACGTTTTAATGAAATCATGTATGCATGTTGATGGTCATGTTTATGAAATGCAAGGATCATAAGATAAGCCTCTTAAACACTTAAAAATTACAAATGTCTTGGCATGTGAAAAACTAAAATCTTTCTTCTAAGGCACAGGCATCATCTGTGACTTGATTCTTTCAGCTCTTCCTATATCCAACATCCAATACCAAGTATAGAAGAGTTATTATATGAGATTAGAGGGGCTGAATGGTTTTCAAAATTGGATTTGAGGGCAGGACATCATTAGATCAAGATGAAGGCAGAAGAAGTGTATAAGACAGCTTTCAGAACTCATGATGGTCATTTCTTAGTTATTCCCTTTGGACTGAACAATGCTCCATCAAATTTCCAAGAACTCGTGAATGTGGTACTTAGACTTTTCTTGAGACAATTTGCCTTGGTTTTCTTTTATGATTTATTGGTATATATAGTCATAGCCTTGAAGATCACCACATGCATTTAAAAGCAGTGTTACAAGTGCTACAACAACAAGAATTCCATGTAAATAAGAAAAAATGCAACTTTGGTCAGAAATCTTTGGAATATTTACGCCATGTGATTTCAGTAGAAGGGATGGAAGTTGATCCAAATAAGTTGGCAGGCATGACTAAGTGGCCTATTCCTAAAAATGTGAAAGGATTAAGGGGTTTCTTCGGGTTGACATATGACTATAGGAGGTTTGTGAAGGGGTATGAGAAGCTGGCTCACCCCCTAAAGAAGAATGTTTTTCAATGGGATGAGGAGGCAACACTTGCTTTTGAAAAGCTCAAGGCAACCATGAAGAAGCTATCTATTCTGGGGGTACCAGGTTTTTCTAAGAATTTTATCTTAGAACTGATGTTCTGGTACTGGGTTAGGTGCAATCTTGCTGCAGGAAAAGAAACCTTTGGCTTTTCGAGTAAGGCATTATTAGAAAGGGCTCAGCTTAAATCAGTATATGAGAGGGAGTTGATGGTCGTGGTCTTAGCAATAAAAAGTGGAGACATTATTTGTTGGGAAAAAATCATTTATAGAACTGATCAAAAGAGTTTGAAGCTCTTAAATGAATAAAGGTAATTAGGTGAAGAACAGTTTAAATAGGCCACTAAATTGATTGGATATAATTTTGATATTCAATATAGGTCAAGAAAGAAAATATAGTGGTTACTCAAGACATTTCAAGACATTTATCAAGCACATCAAATGCAAAACAGGATACAATACATAGAACCACGTATGCACATATACAAAACCACTTCAATTGTATTCACTTCAAAATTCAATCAATATACACTACACTTTGCATAATTAATTGAAAATTGAGAAAGTGTAAATACACATACGCACATATTGGAGATAATTACAAGAAAAAAACATAAATCAAAATTAAGAAAATGAATTAAGGAATTACTACCTCTAGACATAGTCAGATTTGTATAGCATTGCAATAGCAGTGTGTGTGTGTGTGTGTGTGTGTGAGAGAGAGAGAGAGAGAGAGAGAGAGCAATAGTGGCAAGAGAGAGAGCACATTTGAGAGATAGAGAAGAGTGAAGAGACCTCCAGAAAAAGAGGCGCAAGAGAGAGCACATTTGAGTTGGTGTTACTATCGTGGCTATTAAGAGCGGCAAGAGCGAGAGAGGGAGAGTGTATGAGGATTTCTATGAGGGTGCGAGGGTTCAGCTGTGAGTGTGATGAGAGGGTTTCTTTTTGTGGTTTTGTTAAAGAGATAATCTTTAAGATCAATTCAATTTTCATCTGATATAAAAGATAGTCTTTTAGATCGGTTATCTTTATAAACATTTTTAAATAGTTTTTTAGATCAGTTCATTTATAAACAAACCCATTCGTTTTATTTTTAAAAAAAAATATTACTGCATTTTTATTGAAACGGTTATTGTACAATCGATGTAAAAAGCTTATTTAAATTTTGTTTTTTTCCACTATTGTATATTTGAATGTACCCATTGGCAACCAACCAAATTGGTTAGTTTGATTTTTATTCTGAAACTAGTACTCGACTTACCATCTTATTATTTATTGATTTTTAATGAAAAATTCTTTTCAACTTGCTTAAAAATACCAAACCACAAATTTCTATTACTGAGTAATATTTATAATTCTGAAGTAACATATAATAAGAGTACAAAGGATTTTTCCTCACTGATCGATATTTATAAATCTGATGTACAATAAAATACAGACTGGTATCAATTCTATTACATAGTACAAACAACTAAAACACTTCGTAACAAAGAAATACATCTTCAAACATAACCTCTTCAAATATTACATCTTCAAACAAAATCCTCTTCTTGTAGACAGCTAATAATCTCTCTTTGCTGTTCATCTGCTCGCCCGAATAAAATCGAGGTCATAGCAGGTGTCAACCATAGAAACAAAGTACAGGGTAAGTTTATGATAAGCATAATTTAAGCAACAGAATATATTCAATATGCAGGTATTCATAACAACATCCTCAAAGATGCATGATTCTCTTAGACTCTTATCATGATGCATGATTCTCTTAAACTCTTATTATTTGGTACCAACTGTCAAGATAGCCCCATCTCAGTGGCACGGAATTGGAACGATCAGTCAGGGTATCGCAGTGTTGCAATAGGACTCTCACACACACTTCATGTGATCATCATGGGTGGCGTGTTCTCCCCACTGCCAGCTACCCCCCAGCTTAGACTCCTTTTGTTTGAACGCTCGATCTCAATTCTTTCAGCTATCTAACACACCTCCTCTTGAGGCAAATAACGCGGATTAACCCCCGCCGGGCATATGCATATGAGACATATAAGACTGGTTCACTTTAATGTATATGAGACATATAAGACTGATTCACTTTAATGTATAATTCTTTATCATCTCATATTTATTTTAAGCATCAGTCTTCGATTTCTATCTAACATACTTTACTCAGAAATTCAACAGAATTCAAGTACAGAACTCAACTTGTGTAGAAATTCATGGAAACACATGAAGTTCATAAAGATTCATGAAACACTAAGCAACACCTGAATTTCATAGAAATTCATAGAAACACTCAACAACAAATAAACTTCAAGCATCTATTTGAATAAAACAACACTCAAACTATCTTTATTTCTTTGAAGCATTTCATCAAACACATGGTGTGCAAACTTTGTTTTCCATAGAAATAAATGAGATTCTATATATACTTATCTGAACAAAAACAATACTTAAACTATATTTAGCATAAACTATATTTAGCATAAACTTCCCTATATATACCTTGTTTTCTTCTTATAAAGCTTGTCAAACTTCTTCCTAAAGGCACCTAGCTTTACACATGATTCTTCAAGATGGTGGGGTTTCTTTCTTACTTAATCTTACTTGGAAAATGAAAGGATGAGAGTGATATGAGGGAGGATATTCACGTGAAGGTTATGTAGAGGAAGCTTGGAAAATGACTTGCATTTTAGGTTCCCCCTCCCCCCTTTATATAGTGTTTAGGAAATGATTTAATATTCAAGGACATTTTTGCCCTTAGTTTCTTCTCATTCCATTCCATCATAACTAAACTCATAATTACTCTTTTTACTTTTATACAAAAATCTTCTAAGTCATGATGACTTGCTTTACAAGTGTCCCTACACTTGTCTACTTCTTTACAAGTGTCCTTTCACTTTGCATTGTCATGAAGCTTCCTTTACAAGTGTCCCACCACTTGGCATTGTCATGAATCTTCTCCATTTCTCTACCTATTTCACGTGAAGCATCAAGAAATAAGAGAAGATTTTCTTCTCTTCATGCCATCTTGTACACATGTCTTTCAAGGTTATGATGGCTTTTTATCCCTTCATCAATGGTGGTTTACAAGTGGCTAGATATTTCTTAAGCCTTCATGATTGTATCTTATCATTTTAATTTATGAATCTTAAATTATTTTTCTACTTATCATGACTTATCAAATTAAAATATGACAAACCACCTTATTCCCCTTTTTCTTCTACTTCTTGTGAATATCATAGTCAAAGGGAATATTTTTATCTTCTCTTCTTCCTTCTATATCATGTTATTATTTCCTTTAAAGAGTAGAAAATTGTGTGGTTCTCCTTGTGTCCATATGTCACCTTTCATGAGGAAGAAGAATTCAATTCCAAGTTGTCTTCACACATGGCCTTTCATAGGAAGAAGTAAAATTCAATTTGAACTTTATCTTTACACATGGCATTCATAGGAGGAGTTCAAGTTCAATTCGAACTCTTCTACCTAAAGGATAATATTAAATAATGAAACTCTAGAGTTTTTCAGAAACTGACTTCAGTTACAGTATAAATAGCTCACAAGTAGTCTATACAGAGTGCTACACAGAACTTATATTCAAGACTGCTTATATCTTAATTCTGATTTGTCCGTTCCACTTCTGACCATCAAAATTACTAAATCATCTCTTTGAATAAGTCTATTCATCCTACAATTAAAAGAAAATTCCACAGATTCTATTTATTATTTTTCCATATTTTTCTAATGCTTGAATTCTCCTGAATAAAATTTCAAAGTTATGACCGTATAAAATTCATAGAAATCCTATTATGAGGCTTCTTGTCACAAAGTATTTTGGTAATTTGCCATCCAAGGGCACTCTGTAATTTCATCAAGCTTTCACAAAATATCAAGGGGTTGTCTTGGTAATTTTAGCCTCAAGGGTACTATGGTAATTTGTCACTCACCCTAGGGGTATGATTGTAATTTTCACTATAAAATATCTCAACAAAATATCTAAGGGTATTTGTGTAATTTTGGCTCAAGGGTATTTTTATAACTTCCATTTTAAAATATCCAACTAAAAATATCCAAGGGCATTATCGTCATTTTTACCTCAAGGGCATTTCTGTAATTTCTGTTTCAAGGGAAGGGCAATGTGGTCATTTCTCCTCAAACATTTTTGTAATGTCTCTAATTAATATTTCACCCAAATAATTTAAATATAGACCATAAAATCTCTCATAACGTAATATTCACATCAATAGCTATGCAAGAATAATTCATATAATATTTTGACCATAGTTTTTGAAATTTTAGGATGTTACATACTCTACTAATTATTTAAATGCATTCCATCTATTTATATTTTCCTTGTTGTAGTTTTATGTTGAATTTACAAAAAATAGCACTGGGATTTTTTTTTTTTTTTTGAATAAGGGCGATGATATGAAAAACATCAAAGAGGCCATGACATCCCAACGAAATTGGCACCCGATGTCCAACTTATCATCTAGAACATAGCACCAATTAAAAAAAGAAAATAATAGATATCGATAAGGTATTACAAACTGCCTTAAGTTGGCAAAAAGTCATGTAAATCTATAACTAGGAAACCATATCCTATCTCTGACAAAGAAATCCTTTACAAACTGGGGTATAGAATCCCACCAATTAAAACAGGTAAGAGTAATCCCATGATTTGCAAAACTGTCAGCATAACAGTTCCCCTCTTTGAATATATGAGTAATTTGATGTTGTAAAGACGAAACATAACCATTGTCCCATCTAACTAGGAATTAAATTTCACTACCATCATGTTTATTTATTAATGACCTAATTAATATTTTTTTAACTTGTAAGGTTAATTTCCTTAATTACTTACCAACTAGCAATTTTATTCTAACAATCTACATAATCTTCCTCTCACTAGACTTATCTTTTAAATTTCAATTAGTTACTTCTAATGAAATTAATTTTATTTTAAGTACCTAAAATTAAGGGTGTTACAATATTAACTTTTGTATTATACTAAATTACATTATAAATCATCACTACTACAAAAGATGTTTTTATGACGGTTATTTATGGCTTTAAACGACGATTTTACAATCGTCTTTGAAGTCGACACTTTCTAAGATGATTTTACCCTAGAATCGTCTTGAATGTGTTTTCTTTTTTAAAAAGAATATGGAGTTTCTAAGACGGTTCCTAAAAAAATCCATCTTAGAATCTCCACTTTCTCATCTTAGAAGTTTTTTTAAAAAAAAAAAAAACTAATAGAGCTTCTAAAATGGTTCCTAGTAGAAACCATCTGAGAAGCTCCACTTTCGAGGAAGGTTTTCACGAAAAACCATCTTAGAATGTGTTTTTTCCATGGTGGCATTGCCGAGGAGGCGCATGGTGTTCACGCTCTTGAAGACTCTGAAGGAGAGGAGAACGTCGTCGTATTGAATGCCCTAGTCCTTGTTCTCATTTGTGAGCTTAAGAGTGGGGACTATTATGGTGTTTTGGTTATGGATGGAATTGGAATTGGAATTTTCGGTTTTGTTGATGGCAGGAACGTAAATGTAGTCGAGGTAGAACCTGAGCACCATGTAGACACTCAGCCAAAGGAAGAGCACTATGAGGCCTGTGGTTATTAGGAAGGTGATGGAGCACGAGTAGTAGCTGTCGTGCTCCGCCACCATCTATGGTGGTTGGCCGAAATATCGAGAAGAGGAAGAAAGATTGTGTTGTTTGTTTTGATGATTTTCTATTACATTGTGATATGCTTTTATTTCTGGGTTTAGAAGAGAAAATGGAGTTGTTGACGGGAGATGGGAGCATGGGTGGGAGTAGGTGTGGAAAGGGTGAGACAACTAAGAGAGGGAGATGTGAGCGAGGGTGGGAGTAGGTGTGGAAAGGGTGGGACAACTTAGAGAGCACGCGAACGCATAAATGGGAAGTTTTTTTTTTAAAAAAATAATTTTTGAACACTTTTAAAAAATTGAACTTAATTTTAAAAGTTCTGCTCAATTTTAAGACGGTTTTGTAAAAATTGTCTTAGAATGACAACTTTCTATAACGGTTTTCTAAAAATCATCTTAGAGCGGTAATTTCAAAGATAATTTTACAAAAAATCGTCTTTGTTTAAAAATCTCATTTTTACAAAATTGCCACCGCCTGACTTTCTATGAAGGTTTTTGAGAATCGTCGTTGAAGGTGCGTTGTAAAATGTCATTTTTTTAGTAGTGCATAGACTTCTTGCTTTTATCTTCTTACCTATAAATTAGTTATTGTCTTTAATTCCTTCAACTTTTTAAGTTTAATTTTTTCCCATAAAAATATCATGTAAAAAGAAACTCATTCAAGACACTACGTTAATGCCTTTTTTCCTCTTTAAAGAATTACAATTAACATAAGAGAAAATAAACTTATGTAGTGACAATGTAAAATGATTTTACATTGCCATCTAATCACAAACTAATTTAGGATAAATTTATTGACTTTTACAATAATAACTTTAAAAGTCATACCAATAGTGATTTTTTATTGACTAACAGTGTAAAGGATACACTATCATTGCTTGATTATTAAATTGTTAAGTAATCTTATGTTAATATCTTTTTTATTAAAAATTCAATTTTATTAACAAAAATACATTATATTATTTAATTTAATGATACTAATAAAAATTCAGAAATATAATTTATTGTTAATACATTGAATTTATATATGTATATGTATGTATATATATATATATATATATAACATGCTTTACCCTCACTCTTGCTCCCTCACTGTTGCAACCCTAATTTGCTCTGCTCATTCTCTATCTCTTCGTCTCTCACTCTTTCGCTTTTTTCATTCCTTTCTCCTTTCAGAATACACACTTTCTCGCGATAATTTTTTATAGGTTTGTTACTCATCTCTGATTTAGGTTTCATTTTATAATTTGTTAATTTGAATTTAGGTTTGATTTTATTGATTTTGATTTTGATTTAGGGTTTTGTTATGTTGTACTAGTGAAGACTAAAAATTTATTTCTTTCTTCTTAATTGGACTTAAGTAGCTTTTCCTTTCTGCTTTTTTATGTTTTCATGAGTTGATAATATTTTTTTGGCTATCTTCCTGATCTAGGGTTTTCTTTTTAATAATCTTGGACTTTTTTCTTTATAATATTTGAAATTAGGCATTCTTTTTTAATTTATTCATTTGATTATAGGAGTGTTCAAAATTCATTTGTCTTTGATGATCGTTGGTGTTTAAAACAATAATGTTTAATGTTAAATGCAAAATAATAAATGTCACATTTAGATTCATAGGAATATATGGAATTCCAAAATTAGGTGATTTCTTTTTGTGTTTATGTAAGTGATCAAGAGGGAAAGGATCATAAATGTTGGAAGAGATTTTTAGGTCTTATTCTTTTACTAGTTGGGGTTAATTAGTGTCTAGTTAGCATGTCATGTATTGCATGTTTGTTATGAATATATATAACATGTCTTTACAATAGTGAGACTGACTGGAAGTATAATGAAGCTAAGGCTCAATCTATCACTCTGGTGGAGTTTCTTCAAGTAAGATTATGGGGAAAACATTTGTCGAATTTGATAGATATAAATTTTATATTTATCTCTCTCTTTATACAAATTAAATAGGCAAGACATGTTATGTGTGAATGGCACGTTTTGAGTGCTAGTCAAATCTTCATTTTTCCCTCCTTCCTTCTTTGTGCTTCCTTTGTTGGTTTCACTTGTAGGATAACATCGAGGAGTGCATTAGGTAGATATGTTAGAATAGGACAACATACATGGGTGTTCTTGCTAAGCAAGCACTAACTATTTTACTTTTTAATAGAAACACTTTCAACCAAGTTGCTCTTAATGTGTGATCATTTATCTGCCCTACTATCACTTTATGATAGAAATACCTTCTTTTTTGTGAAAGTTGTTACACTACAAATAAACCTGAAACTACCATATCTTTACACCATAACCACCCTTTCTAGTTTCGTTTTGTCGTCGATCTTTTTTTTTTATCTCATAGCAGAAGTTGGAATGTCATGGATCTAATGTTTTATTACAATTGATGTCTTTGTAAAGGGTGATGTACTCTTTTTCCTACTTTGATCCTTTGTCCCATAAGAAATAAATGGTTTTGGTTATAGGAGTTTTAATGAGGCATACTTGGGTATTCCCATATAGCAGAACAAATATTTTTTATTCCAATGTTTGCACCTATATTGTAATTTGACACTTAAGCTCAACACTTAACAATCCTACATGACCTAACATGGTATGTTGAGATGTCTTTGTTCGACATTATGATTTGACCTATTGGCATCTTATCCTTTCCTTACATTCCATCAATAGAATAGATAAGTTGGGAAACCATCTTACCAAGCATTATGATAATTTGACCTATTGGCATCTAGATTTGAAACGTCACATTCCAACTTGACCCAAAACACAAGTTAAGAAACCATCCTACCTGACATTTCAATCTAACCTAGTGGCTTCTCGATTTGACCCTTGCATTCCAACATGATTAAAAAAGACAAGTTGAAAATCGTACTACTTGACATTCTGATTTGACCTATTGGCATCTCATTCTAACCCACTCAATCAAACTTTATATATATATATATATATATATATATATAAAAAAAGACAAGTTAAGAAAACATCCCACCCAACATTTTGATTTGACTTACTTGCATCTTGTTCTAATCATTGCATTCCAACTTAGTAAAAAAAGACAAGTTGAGAAACCATTCTACTCGATCATCAGGACTGATGTTACATTCTCATAATTTTCACTTACGATCTTCAAGGTTATATATCTAAACATGTTTGTTTTTCATAGTTTTTTTTTCATTTTCTTTTGATCATCTTCCCTTTGTGATATAACTTTTGTTGCTCCTACATTTTGACAAAACTTTACCTCTAATAGTTTTTTCCTTTGCAGTACATATTGTGGAGAATAATTTATTTATGAATATACATCTATAAATAATGTAGTGGTAACATTCTTCCAACAAAAGTCATAAAAAATGACATCTTATTTTATTTTATTTATGATTTATTAGTATTGAAGATTTAGAAATTATTTATAATTTTTGTTTCCTCTGTATCACATTAGTGACTACCAGGAAAATTTCTCTATTGCTTATGTTCTCTTTTTGTTTAATATTTTCAGAATATCTGATCTCATCTAGTAGCATGACACACAGAGAGCAAACCAAGGAGGGTGTCCAGAATGTTAGACCAGTACGTATTTTGTTTTTTAAGGTTTATTGGCATATTAAGGTGAAGTTTTTTGGTATCTCAAAATATTTTGAAAAACTTAGTTTGAGGCTTTGTAAGAAAAAAATTATGTTTGTTAATTCTTACATTTATTCAGAAATATGTACTTTTTGTCTAAGACTAAAACCACATCACTCTTAAAAATGAAAAGACTAAAAGCATATGAGTTTGAGATATTCTTCTTCTTTCACCTTCAAGGAGTTAAAATTCTTTTAGAGTATGTTTGGATGGAGTATTTTAAAATTTCAGGGAATTTAAAATTTAGGGAAATTAAATTGCATCAATTAAAATTCTTTTATTTTCAAAATTTTGTGTTTGGATAAAGAATTAAATTTCTTTATTTTCAAAATTTTGTGTTTGGATAAAAAAATTGAATTTTTTCATTTTTAAAATTTTGAACCTCATGCACGGAGAGACGTATGAGATGGGTGTCGTGGAAGTAACGGAGGTCAGAGTACTCGCCGGCGATGGAGACATAACAAAGAGCAGTGCAGTTAGAGCTTCTATAGAAGAAGAAAATTTCAATTTCTCACATTTTTAAAGGAAATTCAAATTTCTCATTTTTAGTTGTTTAAAATTCTGTTTTAAAATTCCAAAAAATTAAATTCTTCATATAAAAATATCCAAACAATGAATTTTAACTTAAAGAATTTTAAATTCTCTAATAAATTACTTTTCCCAATTAAAATTCTCTATCCAAACACACTTTTAGATAATTTTCTAATCCATCTATTTTGGACTCATTATTTATTTATTTTTTTACATAACTTATGTGTTCAGGAGTCTAGAAGTATCATATCCCCGCTTATCCCACAAACAAAAACGGATGAGGCGCATGTTCCTTCCCCCAACTACTCTCTTACAATGAATGTCCATGATGATGTTATGGCACAATTTCAATCATGTCTATCACCAAGCTTGCAAGTGCTTCCTTATGATAGTAGTAGTAGTAGCCACCATCAATTTCCAAGGTACCTTCCGTTCCAAATGACTCGGATCAATCCACAAGGCACACCTGCAGCAATGATGCCTCAGTATAATATGGGACATTTATGGCTTCACCCACCAACTCTCACTGATTTCCCAAAATTCGTGCATGCTTGGGAGGTAAATATCTTGTCTTATTATTTGATTAATGAGAAACATAATATATGTTATGGTAATTTCCTTTCAAAAGAAATTAAAAATTATATATTTGGTCCTTAAAGTCCCTAAAATTAAAAATCATTCCTTTTAGTCCTTGTAGAAATACTTTTGAATCTCTCTTGATGCCTGACGTTACAAAGTGACAAGGAGTAAAAGGTAAAGTTTGTGTAATAGTAAGGACTAAAAGAGATTTAAAAGTGTTTGTATAAGGACTAAAAGAGATAATTTTTAAGTGCATGTAGTTAAAAGGAGTAATTTTTCCATTTCTAAAACTTAATTGGATGGCACGTATATCCTTGTCCTTTATATGCACTTTTTTTATTGGTAGTGTTATTTATATGCAATAATTTAACTACATGGTTTAAATACAAAATCGCTTCCCAGTTCCTAGATTGAAGCCCTACATGAAATTAATTACCTATAACTAACGAGGTTTAAATATAGTTTTATTTTTTCAAATAAAAGGAACTTTTGGTTTTGATCCTCTAATTAAAAAAAAAAAATAGTTCTCCAAGTTTGTAGATTTTTTTTAGTCCTCAAAATTTGTAGAATTTTGTTTGTCCTCTAAAGTGAATTTGAGACATTAAAAAGATAAATTTTTCTTCTTTTATAGTCCTCCAAATTGGAGTTGATGGATGAAAAATAACATTTCACAAATTTGAGAGACTAAAAAGAACATATTTTTAATTAGGGGAGCAAAGGTAAAAGTGTCCCAAATTTAAAAGATTAATGGATGGATATCATTTCTCAAATTTATATATTAAATTTAATGATATTTTAGTAGTGGAGGAACATGTTATGTGATGATGTGCTCTATAAGCTGTGGATATATTAATTTTGGATTGTGTTGCCTTGTTCTTATTTGTACACTATTTATAACTATTAAATATAGGATTAGGTAAACAAAGATAGAGTATGTGGTAAGAAATATATATTTTTTAATTAATATTAAATTTGGTAATTTCAGTTTATATGGTTTATACATATGCCTTTTTATGATGAATATATTATTTTGTGATGTAGGGAACTTTGGTTGGAAGAACTCACTCATATCGTGATTCCCTTAATCAAGCAAGGGTATGATATACTGAATTTATTGTTAACCAAATCTTTCTTGGCTTAAATATATAATTTGTTAAATTAGTTATATCACAAGGGGATTGTAATTCTACTTTTTTATTTGAGAAACCTTCATCGTAAAAATTATGAGAATTGACTACAAATTTGCTGATTTTTTCCCACTTTTTTTCATGTGAAACAGGCCATGAGGAAACCCACATCACCTGTCACGTAAGTGGATTTATTATATGTTTTCATTGAATGTAAAAAATGTATTTTATAATTACTATAATTATCGGTTTATCTTTTATTTATAAGATAACTTTTCATTCATTTTAAGGTTTTGTATCCCCCAACATCTCATTTTAAGTTCGAAGATTAAAATTTGAATCATTGCCTTCTCTTTTGACAAAAAAGTGAAATATTAGAACAATGTAAAGATTATGTTGCAACTCCAACGCGGTTTCGTTGCAACTATGTTGCAGCCTTTCTTGTGATTGAAATTCACACCGCAATTGTGCGTAATGTGATTTTGAGCACCAATGCAACAATAATATTGCGGCTGCAATTGTGGTTGCAGCCTGTAATTTAGAACCCATGGTCAAAATATACATCCCAATTCTTGGAATGTATCTTGCCAATTAGAGAACTCCAGTACCTTAATGAGAGGATAGGTGAAGAAATGAGACAATTAAGGTTTACTAAGTCTCATTCATGAATGAAGTCATGAAACCTTTTCTATATAAAAGGGTCTTGGGAAAATATGAATCATAGATGTTTTTGGGGAGGTTCATATAAGAAAAAGGAAGCTTCTGGCTAGAATATGAGGGATTCAGAAGGAAATATATGAAGGAAGATCTAACACTTTCTTGCAAAGGCTTGACAAATCGCTTCAGCGAGAATTAGCTCTTGTTCTTCACCAAGAAGAGTTAACTTGGTTCCAGAAATCCAGATCTCAATGGTTTCTTGAAGGAGACCAGAACACAAGGTACTACCATGTTAAAACAATGAATCGGCAAAGAAGAAATAAGATTAGCATGCTCTGTGATAGTGAAGGTCATTGGGTGGATGAGGAGGATTATATTAAGGAGCTAGTGAATATTTTTTATCAAAACTTATTTGCTGAAGACATGCCTCAAGGTTTGTGGAGGGATACCCCTTATTCGTTTCCCTTTATTAAGCCTGAAGGTTTCACTATGCTTACGGCCCCTTTGCAGCATAAGAAAATTAAAAAGGCTTTGTTTGACATGAAACCGTGGAAAGGCCCTGGTCCTGATGGCTTTCCAGCAGTTTTCCAAAATGCTTGGTCTATTGTTGGTAGGGATCTTTGAAATTTAATTCAAGAGTGGTGGGATCGACTGGAGGAGATTATGGAAGCTAATGCCACAAACATTTGTCTAGTTCCCAAGGTGGAACAACCAGAATTTGATAGTTTCGTCCTATATCTATGTAACGTGGTTTATAAAGTTTTGACAAAAACTTTGGTGAACCGTCTTAAAGCTTTAATTCCTGAGTTGATTTCTCCTCAGCAAACTGGCTTCATCCTTTCAAGGAGCATTCATGACAATATTGTAGTGGCTCAAGAAATGATGCATTCCATGAGGCGTATGCAAGGCAAAGTGGGGTACTTCATTATCAAGGTGGACCTCTCAAAGGCCTATGATAGAATGTGTTGGTCTTTTGTGGCGAAGATTCTTAAAGAGGTTAGGCTTTCGCAAAATATGATGGATGTTATTATGAGCTGTATTTCATCTGTGAAGACTAATGTTCTCTAGAATAGGCAATGATCCTCTTTCGTCTTACCTTTCTATTCTTTGCATGGATAAGCTGTCTCACATCATTTCCAATGCTATTGATGATGGGCATTGGAAACCTATGAAGATTGGCAAACAAGGACCCCAAATTTCTCATTTAATGTTTGTAGATGATCTGTCGTTGTGTGCTCAAGCGAATATGGATCAGATGCAGAATGTTATGGACATTATACAAGAATTTTGTCACATGTCAGACCAATTTGTAGTGAAGAGAAAACAAGAATTTATTTCTCAAAAAATGTCAATCATCACATGACAAGACAATTGAATACTATGAGTGATTTCTCTGAAGTTAATTCTTTAGGAACCTATTTGGGAATTCCTTTAACAAGTAAGGCTCCTAAACATAGGGATTTCCAGTTTATTCTTGACAAGGTGGCTAATAATTGTCAGGGTGGAAATCCAAACAACTTTCTATGGCGGAAAGGATTACTCTTGTCAAGTTAGTTGTTCAGTCATTACCGGTCTACTCTATAATGGTTAATGTTGTTCCAGTTGGAGTTTTGAAAGATATAGAAAGACTTGTTGTTGATAATTAATACTTAAGAATTGGAATACATCCAATTGCACAAGGGTCAAAATCTGAGTAGTCAAGAGGGACACTATAATATACTACAATTGTACAAAACAATTTAAACAGAACACGTATATGAGTATGAAACTGAAACAAATGTAGAGAGATAAAGGGATCCGAGCCCAACAAGGTTGTCTCCTTAAGACAATTTGTTTCCTCCAATTGATGCTAAAGGTTGATGAACAATTGCCTCCCAGGATAGAACAGATCAACGTCTGAAGATCGGTGACACTACCAATCAACAGCCTAAACGAACAAAGTGAATACTTGAGAAACCACACACAAAGAATGAATAATTTATGTGATATGAAAATGCAGCAGCATGTAAGCGAAATGATCAGAAAAACTTTCTATTTTTTTCTGATTGTCTCTGTGTCTATATATAGAACACAAACAATCATGTTGAAGAGTTGCCGGAGTGGTTGGGAGTAGTTATTATATTTCTAACCTTTTCCAGGAACGGTTGGGAGTAGTTATTATATCATTCTAACATTTTCCAAGAGCTATTGGGAGTAGTTATTATATTATTCTAACCTTTTCCAACCCACCTCTTATTCATAACCCATGGAGTTTAAACATAAACTCCAACAAGACTTGAGAGAGCTTTTATTTGGGGAGATCACCAAAGATAAAAGGAGGGTTCATGCTATTGGGTGTAGTACAATGATTCCGTCTAAGGTGTGTGGAGGAATGGCCATGTGCAACATGAAAGCTATGAATAAAGCTTGTCTTATGAAGCTTGGTTGGCAGCTGAGAAATGAAGGTTTTTGGTCTTTGGTGCCAAGTCACGAAAGGTAAGTATATCAGGAATGTCTCTATGGATTCTTCTTTGATTGTAAAAAATTATGATTCTGCCCTTTGGAAGACTTTGGCTAATCTTTGGCCAGATTTGGAGGAAGGTGAATTCTAGGTTATTGGTTGAAGGGATACTCTGAATGTTTGGAGGACTAAATGGGTGGACAGAGATATAAAATTGATGAACATGGTTCAACATGTTCCTGATCAATTCTCTGAGTTGAAAGTAAATCAGCTGCTTAAAGAGAATGGTAGGTGGGATTCTAATTTTATTAGAATGCTTTTGCCTGAAGTTATTGCTCAGAGGATTTTTGCTATTATGCCTCCCTCATCTCAAGCTGATTTTGGTACACGGTTGTGGCCAAGTGATAGGATAGGGGATTTCATAGTCTCCGGTGCTTATAATAAGATCAATTATATTCCTAATTCGCATTCTAATGATATATGGAACCAAATCTGGAGAAATCAACATGCATAGCTAGATGGGGTGGAGAGACTCCTTTTTGTGATCATTGTCAAGGTATAGAAGAATTTGTCCTTCATGTTCTTAGGGATTGCCCGTTGGCATCTCAGATTTAGCTCCACTTGAATAATTTTTCTCAGAGGTTTAATTTCTCCATGGCTGATATCAAATATTGGATTTTCATGAACTTGACTATGTCTATGGATAGCTCCGAGGGAAATAATTGGATGGGATTGTGAACTCATGTTTGGTACTGCCTTTGATTTTGGAGAAATCAACCGATTCGCAATGATTCTTTCTTTAGACCAGCGAGACCTTGACTATTTATCTATCATCAATGACAGCTGTTTAAGGAATCAGAGATTTCATTTTGGAAGGTTACTATTGTTCCTAAGATTCAAATTGTGGTTACTTGGTTGCCTCCTTCTCAGGGATGGACTAAATTAAATACTGATGGGTTAGTGCAAGGACCTCAGAATGTGGCTCTTGTGGGGGATTGATTAGAGATGAGAAAGGATGTTCGATATCTGGTTTTTCAAAAAAGGTGGGAATTGATTTTTCTTTTGTTGTAGAGTTATGGGGAGTCTATGAAGGATTATGCCTTGCCAGCTTGATTGAGTTAGTTGTTCTGGAAGTTAACATTGATTTTCAAGCTGTTGTGGATGGCTTATCTGGGAGTAAAACAGGTTGTGTTGTGGGTTATAGATTGATCAATTCTATCAGAAGTATGATCAATACTAGTTGGCAAGCGGTGTTCAATCATTCTTACCAAGAGATTAACTTGTGTTGATGCTCTTGCTAGTATTAGTATGGATGAGGTTTTTTGGGTGTTTCAACAACCTCCTTCTTTTGTTAAGAAGTTGCTTTTAGTTGATTCTTCTGGAGTTGTAAGTTCTAGAATAGTTCTTCTATGAGTCTGTTTGGATACAAGGTTAGAAGTGCTTTTAAGAGCTTCTCTACTGAAAAAACACTATATTTCTAGTAGAGAAGCTCTCAAAAGCACTTCTGACTTGTATCCAAACAGGCCCTATAGCTTCTTCTTTTTTGGGCTTAGGCCCCATCTTTTATATAAAAAAATAATCATCACAACCTAACCAAGAGAAGAAAGTTTGTGTGATCACTTGTGGGAAAGAGTATCTTGAATTGAGAGTTAATGTGTTGCCAATTCTTGTAACTTTTAAGTAGGGAACTCAGGTTAGTAGAATGATACACAATTTATAATGGGCTACAATTCTAGAAATAATATTTGATGGAGTAAAACGCTTTTGAAATGATTTTATAGAGGTAGGTAAGAAGTATTGAACTACATTAATTATTGAGTGCTCAATCTAAAATCTTTTTGCCATGAGTGATTTTGCTAGTGATTTTCCCCCCAAAAAATTATTGATTTTTGTTGGTTATTACAGGCTTACTGCTGAATGGAGGCCTAGGCTAGATATCGTCATCTTCATACCCACAAGTGCTATCAACTATACAATAATGTAATTTTAAGGCATATAGTGTTATTGTTGTCTTTTTTATTTAACATTGCCTTTATGTGAGGAAAACATATACATATTTTTAATCATGTTTTAAACGTAGGACTTATGGTGGACCTATTGATTATGTGTTCTTTCACATAACTCATTTTGACAATCTCAACTTGTACAATCTACTGATGAGTAAAAATTCGGTGAGTCATATATATGGGACTATTCTCTCATGTTAAATTTTAACTTTAAGAAAATTTTTTCTTGGCTGCTATTGATTGAATAGATATTTTAGTTGCATATAAATGTATTTTATAGTATATAAAAAATCACTTTAACTTTACATCTTTTGTGCAGTGTGCAAAAATTTTACTTCCGTCCCAGACTATAATCTTATCTTTAACCGATAGCAAATATCACTTCTTAGGAGCGATTTTCCAAGGGGTAAGTGTGATGTCAATATCATTTCACATTATTATTTAATTTTCCTTAATTTCAAGTTACGTTTGATGGAACATTTATCTAGGCATGGATAAATTAATTTCCTGTGTTTTTTTCCAATATTTGCAATATGACTAATCAATTAATATTGACACAGGATATGGTATTTGTTGAACCTGCCTAAGTATGCATTGTGGCTCTGAAGGCAAAGCAGCCCAATGTCATGAACAAAAGGTTCAAAGAGCTGTTGTAAGCCAGAACGACATGAAATCAGAGGAAAAAGATAGATTAGATGGTGTAGAGAAGAGTGAACGCAAAGGAACAAAATGGTTGGTACTAGGTGTTGTAGCAAGAAGAGCTAGAGGTAGAAACTTTGCATAAACAACCATACTGACCGCCTTGTGGCTCTAAATTTTTTTCTCTAATTTATAAAAAAAAAATTGGACATTTTATAATTAGACACTATGGAATATTTTTTTCAGAATTTATTTAAATTTAGTGGTACTATGTTTCATTTTTGCTCTCTTTATTGGCTTTGTCGTAGGAGGTCAATCTAATTAAATAGGTTGATATTTTTATTGGTTTTTGTTTTTTTACACATAGATTAAAGGTTAAGATTATAACCTTGATAAGGTTTTTGTGTATAGTGTCCAGAATCATTACTCAATTCTTGAGTAGGAGGACTTCTACCTTTGATTTTTTATATTGTTTCCTAATCATTGAAAAACTGGATCAATTTAATTTAACTTGTTCTATTCATAAAAGTGCCCAAATGAAATGTACACTTATTACCACCTTTTTTATTTGAAAAATTGACCCCACCCCTCCACACCCTTTCTGTGATGCTATCCGAAATAAGGGTGACAACACAACCGAAACACCTATGGTAGAAGTTGTTTTCTGCAATCTTGCCAAAAACCCTCCGACCACCGCTCGCTGGCTCCGTCTTTACCTTCTCTGGCGGACCCTTCGAGACCCACTTGAACAGTTCGACATACTCCACTCCCATTATGTCACCACCAACTTCCGCCACAAACGCCGTTGTTGGAGGGTGTGGATCCAAACCAACTGAGATTGTGGCATAAGAGGAATTGAATCTTCTCCTTCTGTGATGCGTGTGAAGCCAGATACGCTGTCGATGCTAGAACACTCCTTTTTCTTGTAAAGAAGAAGAAATAATTTCTATTTTCTCTACTATTTAGTACGACCTGTTAATGTAGGGAGAGGAAAAACAAAAAAGTTGGAGAGGAGGATCGCTGTCATTGGAATTTGGAAATCGCTCTGGCAATGGTGAGCAACGGCAAGTCTTTTTGGCTTGCATGTCAGAAAATAAAGAAGAGTCAACGGAGGGGATGAAACGGTTGAGACAGGAACTTGGGGTCAAGGTGTAAATTTGTAAACACCCTTTCAAACGGTAACAGGTAAACCATCACAACCGCTCAATTTTTAATTAACAAATCCAACGGTAAAATTTTGTGCTTTATCGGTGACACAGTAAATTGCCTACTTCACTTTAGAACGCGTTGTAAGAAATAGCATCCCTGAACTCAGGGTCATTTCCCATTGCCTTCAAAATCTCATAAGGATGGCACACGTGAATGTCAATAGAACCTTCTTCAGCACCAACAAACACAATAAACTTTCTGTTACCTATATTTGCATCTCCACTTAGAACTACCAGAGGCTTTCCCACCCAAAATCATTATCATAAATGTCAAACCTCGATGAACTTCTAATCATCAAGGAATTAGCAGCACCGATACCCGGCGATGACAGCATTGGGGTTCTCACCAAAGTCTCATAGTGTTTCTTCTCCTTCTCATGAGATTGCAAAGAAATCATCTTGTTCATTTCCAAAGCACCCTTTCCTAGCCCACCTTCTAATAGTCCCCCCTGCTTTCATGGTAACACAACCAGCCACAATCGCTTTTCCGAAATAATCCTCTGCAAGTTGTGGGTGGAACCATCCTGGCTTTAACACCAATCAAAAGAACATAATGAAACTCTTCTTTGTGGCTCCACATGCTGGCAACTAATCAAAGTGTGTCAAAGGAGACTTCAATGTCGGAATATCTTTAATCTTTATTCTTTATGCGGAAGTTAAAAAAAAATCACAAGTCTATAGTCTAAGACAATTCACCAAAAGTCCTAGGATTTGCAACATGTTTGATTATTAAGGATTAGATAAAATACTTGAATCTATAATTGATTTCATATTTGAGCATTATTCGACATTTGTTCTAAGATCTTTGCGGCTATCCATCACGATCACAAACAATGACATTATGGTTCTTCCTCAACCAGAGTCTCTTTATTCCTTCATGGGATCTTTGTAACTGTTCAGATGGGAAGAAGAGAAATTATGTGTGACCACTCCGTATATTGGAAACCATAACCTTCTGATAGCATGTTAACCTAATAGGATTCTCATTATCCCCCTAATGGGCCAACACTAACATCTGTTCATTTAAGTTCATATCATCTTATTTAGTTATCTAACGGGCTCACTTAATTTGAAAACATCAAATAAAAACTTACTAATGATAAATAGCTAATATAATTGTCTTATAATATTAGCTCACATTAATTATTGGAATAGGAAATTCTAACAATCTCTCACTTAGGCTACATATTGTAATGATTATATAAAAAACCGTAGGTGTCCATCCTTACGCTATTTACCTTTAGACTTCCACCTTAACAACCTGGTCCATCTCATGTATCGATAATGGAATCATTGCGGCTTTTGTCACTACAACAAATGTGACTAGACCCCAATTACTACCACATCAATACATTCATTGACATAAGTCAATATGGATAAGCAACATGAAAATTACATGCAATGTGATCTTAATTATGTCTATTTCCAATTGATTCAACTTAAGTCTTTAGCAAGATCAATCTTAAGTTCTTAAGTACAACTTAAATACTTCACTTATATAAATTGTAATCTTTATTTATGTAGAAAATCAAATACATGAAATCTGAATCCAAACATAGAACATAAAGACTCCCACTAAAGCAAGGCAACAACAAAACCAACATCATAAGAGCAACATATATGCTCATGTTTTAAGTGTCAACCATTAATTAGTGGGTCAACTAGCATACTATCTTTTCCTATATGTTCTACAAATATATTTATTTTTCTTATTTTTTTTCTTTAACAAAGCATATGTTTCGATACCTCAAAACAAGATATTAACTTCACTGTCATGTTTAAAGATGTATCATAATGTGAAGTCTCTTCTATTTAGACATCCCACAAAATCATAGTCAGAATACTTTATGATCTCTAAACTTCTAGACTTCTGATATGTAAGCATGTAGTTTCTTGTGCTCCTCAAATAGCACATTACACGCTTTACTACTTTCTAGTGTCGCATACCATGAGTACTCACATATCTCCTTAGGACTCCCACTAAGAAAAAACTATTTAGGACAAAAACAAACAATCGTACATAAGATTCCCCACAGCTAAAGCACAAGGAATCATTTGCATCTATTCTTTTTCAAGATTACTAACGGGGCACTATTTGAGGCTAACTTGTCTCCTTTACCAACATGTATATCTTCTGGTTTATTATTTTTGATGTTGAATATATCCAAAACTATATTGGTTAGAAAGTTGTCATCAACATATATAACACCAAAAGGACAAATTCACTCCTACTGAAATTTTGGTATATGCAATCATCAACCAAAATTGCCTCAAAATCATAAGAGGTAATAACTTGATGAAATTTGTAATACCATTGACGAGAAGCCTATTTAAAGTCATAGATGAATTCTTTTAATTTGCATACCATAAACTTTGAATCACCTTAACAAAGTTTTCTAGTTGCGCCACATTGTTTTTATCAATGTTGTCATTTAGAAACATAGTCTTTACATCCATCTAATGCAACTCTAAATCAAAATAAGTCATCAGTGTCATTATAGTCTTAAGAGAGTCTTTCTATGAAACTCGAGAAAAGTTTCTTTATAATCATTCTCTTCATTTTAAGTAAAGTCTTTGGCAACAAGACAAACTTTATATATCTCAACATTACCCTTTGAATCCCTTTAAGTTATAGATATTTGTTTACAACTTATGGGGTTTGCACCTTCGGGTAATTTGACGATATTCCAAAAGTCATTGCCAGCCACTGATTTTTTATCACATAATTAGTAGCAATAATCCACTTTTTAAGGATTAGAACATCATATGATTTGACTAAAGTTGATTAGATCTTCCTCAGTCAACCTAATGTCATATTCATGTTCTTACAAAGATGCACCATAATAATCCAAAGTTGCATTTCGCCTTTTTCTATTGGATCTTCTAAACGACACTTCATGAGGCTGTTGAGTTTGAACGTGCTTGAGGAGGAATCTCAGTGTTGTCTTGTCCTTGAATGATGTCAACAATGACATCATTATTAATTACCATATATGTTTCTTGAACAATGGTAAGTACAAAGACTTTTCCATTGTTAATAACAGGTTATTCTTTAAGGACATCACTCTTAATGTTTCCTTCTCCTCCAAACTCAACTTCCTCAAGGAATTTTGCATTTTCGTCTCAAAAAATGATCATATAGTAGTATTGTAAAACTTATACTCACAAGAGTGTACAATCAAGCTAACAAAATAGTAACTATATCTTTAAGTCTAGCTTAACTTAATGTGCCATATAAGGTCTTGCTTCGGCTGGACATTCCTAAATGTGCATGTGCCTAATAATGATGGGTTTATTCCCAGTCCATAGCTCATAAAGGTTTAGCAACTACTTTAACTAGTACCTTGTTAAGGATATAAACTGCAATCTTTAATATCTTTTCCCAAAGTGACTCTGGTAGAGAAGAATCATACTTCTTACCATATCCTTAAAAGTCCAATTTCATCACTCTGCAACTTCTTTCATGTTAGGTTTTCCTAACATTATATATTGCAGAACCATTTCACACGTATTGAAGAAGAAAAATAAACATGAAAGGGTCTAGACATTGCTCACCTTATCTATCATATCTACCATAGTAGTCACCGTCACTATCAGATTTGACAGCCTTACTTTTCTTTCCTAATTGAAGTTCAACTTCAACTTTTAAAGACTTGAAAACATCTAAAAATTGAGACTTTTCATCGATTAAAGAAATATTAGTCATCTATGAAAATAATAAAATACATTTGTCCATTCCATAAATCCATAGGGAAGGGACCACAAATATATATATATATATATGAATTATTTCTAAGATATCCTTAGCTCTTTCGACAACTAAGTTCCTTTTGTTTGTTTGTTTGTTTTCCTTAATACATGATACATTTAAAAGTCTGACAAATCTAAGGATCCAAAAATTTTCTCTAGCACAAGCTTCTAAGTTCTCTATATAGAGATGTGGCCTAAGTGCCTATGCCATAAAGTGACAAAATTCTCATTTAATTTTTGTTTCGTACCGTGAGAATCCTTCACAACATTTAATTATAGGAATACTCAATATTAATTAAAGACCCATAACTAACATCATTTGAATCACAAGAAAGATTAACTTTATTATTTCCAAATGAACAAGAATAACTAGATTTGTCCAAAATATAAATAGAAATTGAATGTTGTCTAATAGACAGTGCAACATATGTATCAACCAAATCCAAATGATAAATCTTTAAAAGAAACCTAAAAGATCATATAGATGATTCTTTCAGCATCACTTAGCAAATGACTCCACAACCAACCTTGCAAAAACATACTTATGTGAGTAATAGTACCAAAATCTACACACCAAATGCCTTTGGGTAAGAAATCTAAATTAACTTTTGAACAAACAAAATGAGAAGTTTATCCTTCTTCACACATGAAACATAGTACTTTGGACACTTTTACTTCATATATTCTTCTTTCTTACAAAAGTAACAAGTAAATTCGTTATCTTGCTCTCGTGTTTCTACTCTAATTGAGAGAAAAAAATTATGTCATATTATCGACTCTCTTCCTTTTCTTATCCAAAAAAATAAGCCTAGTTTGATCTAGTGTCATGATAAATAAAGCTCTATTAGCATTTTTCGTAGTTAAAAAAAAAATCGTCCAATTCCATGCAATTGACTCCTTTTAAAATGACAAGTTTGAGATTCCAAAAAAAAAATATGAGTAGTAAAAAAAAGTGGTAGCAACAACTATTAATGAGAGAACAATAATCATACAATGCACAATTTATATTTATGATATATTTAAAGATCTAAACAAGATACCTAACACGTCATTAATCCTCAACCTTTGGATTGAAAGGACTAGCTGCAAGTGATACTCTCAACACAATAATCAAACACTGATGATAAGTTTTGTCATCACATGGAAAACTAATCTAGTGATAAACTCTGTCAAATAATTATTATCTTTGGACACTTCATAATTCACATGAAAAATCAATCCTTATATATTCCACATATTTACCATCATAGGCATGTAATTATCTAGCCAAATTGTGTATTTCTTTGGCCCGAACACAATTCTCAAGAATAATTTCACACAACATCTATGTAAATTCAATTAGACTAACCTACGCAATAGAGGTTACTTTGGAAACATGTTGTTTCAATTAGTCCAACTAAAAATATCAGACAATTTAATTAAAATGAGAGGTCTTAAACTTACACATTTTACACATGAGCGTACAAAACCAAAAATTGTATGTGTACATTATTGTTTGATGATCATATAATCGCTAAACAATCTTCATGAGAAAAAGAAGTATTTACAAAATAATTTTTAATTTCACAAGGCTATATATATATATATATATATATAATCGTAAAAGATTAATTTTAAATTACCATAATAAAACTACATCACGACTATATATAATCAACCCCCCATATTTGACGTAAATTTTTATAAAAAAAAATGTTGAAATATATATCACATTATATCCAAAATCCAAATGACTTTAACGTTGCTTAAAAAAAGTAGAATAAAATATAATCATATTAATTTCCAAACCAACTGCAACTATGGATATTGTGATATATATATATATATATATATATATATATATATATACTAATATTGTATCCAAATCAATATTTCATACATTGACCTTTTATCAGTCATAAACATATATCTGCTTAGTCAATAACAAAGAATCATTCCTAATATATAACATGTTTACAAATAACAAACAAGTCATTATATATATATATATATATATATATATATATATATAACA
Source organism: Glycine tomentella (assembly GCA_007407185.1). Lineage (NCBI taxonomy): Eukaryota > Viridiplantae > Streptophyta > Magnoliopsida > Fabales > Fabaceae > Glycine > Glycine tomentella. The sequence continues at coordinate 272,115 of PYAF01004804.1, forward strand.
AGACGTGCAAATATTTCAAATAATAGACTCATCACAAGATACTCAACACAACATTAATTCCTAGTCTTTGGAGCGAGAGGTTAATTTGTAATTGGTACTCTCAAGATCAAATATTAACAATTAGTTCTATCAAATAATGGTATTTCTTTGGACTGACCATCATTCACATGAAAATACTTTACAATTATCAAATATTTATCATCACACGTGTGTTATTATAATGGCTAAATTGCGTCTTCCTTTGGGCCGAACACAATTTGCACAAATAGTCTCATACGAATATCTATGTAATTTTAATCAAATCAATTTTCACAATAGGAATTATTTTGGCAATATATTGTGTCAATCAATTTAATTAAAAAATTATCATACATACAAATAATTAGGGAGAATCCATAACTACTACATTTGTACTCAATATGATAGTAATAAATATAAAAATATTAATCACAGCAAGTAAATATCATATCCTTAAATTATATTTAACGCTATCATTGATTTATACTTAAATTATGACATATAAATATTGCATCCATAAATAATGTTATCATGCTATATCAAATTTATTATAACATCATTGATTCATGTATCAAGAAAGCACAAGATACATATTCATGATCACAAACAATGGCATTATGGTTCTTCCTCAACCGCAGTCTTTTTAGTCCTCAATGGAATATTCGTAACTATGCAGATGGAGAGAAGAGAAATTATGTATCACGGTTCAGTATATTGTGGACCATAGTCTTCTTATACCATGTTAATCTAATAGGGTTCTCATTATCCCCTAATGGATCAACATTGACATTTGTTCATTTAAGTTCATATCATCTTATTTAGTTGTCTAACAGACTCACTTAATTTGACCACATAATATAAAAATCCACTAATGATAAATAGTTAATATAATTATCTTAAAATATTAGCCCACATTAATCATTGGAATAGAAAATTCCAACAATTTCTCACTTCGGTTACATATTGTAACAATTATATAAAAAATTCCCTAGACACGCATCCATATGCTATTTACTTTTAGACTTTCATCTTAATAACCTAGTCCATTGTTTTAATCAATAATAAGAGTAATAAAATTTTTAATATATATTAATATTTAACATTGTCAACTATGCAAGTTTGTTGGGTATTAAGGATTTTATTGGTCTTTAATATTTGTTGCCATCACTAAATTAAACGGGTATTAAGGATTTATTTTCCCCTCTATCTTCACAACTTTTCTGCATTCATCTTTTTTAAAAATTACTTATGGGGAAAAAATCTTTAATATATTCGAGTAAATTTTTTTAATATGTAAAAAAAATATGTGGATCAAGGAAGGGTTTTAATTAATTAATTAGAGGTGAATTAAATATGTTAAGAAATAAAATCATGTATAGGAGCGTGTGTTATTTTTTAATTAATATATATTCAAAGATTAAATTTATATTACAATAATTTATTTAAAATATATTTAACATTAGAAATTTAAAAAATGAAATATTGTACATATCTATCAATTTATTTGAATTTTATTATATATATATATATATATATATATTATATAATTATATTTAACAACTTTAATCATTCAAATATGCTTATGTGTTTATGGATTTAATTGGTCTTTTTTTATTAGCTAGCATCAATCAAATGGGATGCTTCTATCTCTTTTTTCTTCACTCGTATAATTACTGATGAATTTTGTTTTTTACCTACAGAATTTTGTTAGTAACATCCGTCACATATGTATACATTCTGACAGACATATATCCATCAACAAAATTTGTCGATAATTCAATTTTACTAACGGATTTATATTTGTTGGTAATTGAAATTTTTCTTGTAGTGAAATTATTAATGGGAGAGATCGAAAATTAAAGTCATCAATGGTAAAGATTGAAGATGAAACTTACAATGGTAGAGATCGAAGACTAAAGTCATCGACAATGAAGATTTAATAGAAATTTGTTGCACTTATGAGTAGTTATAATTTGTACTCTATAAATATAGAACTTGTATGTTGTAATAAGGGTTGAAACATGTAAACACCTTTGTATCCTATGTCAATGCGACACTCACACATCAATGGGTTAATGCAATGTTCTCAACCATTTCTTCCTTTTTTAGTAGTGTAAACCCTTTCAATTACTCCTTTTTTCAATGACATCTTTCTCTTTCTATAACACCTTCCTTTTTCAATGTCCCTTCCTTCTTCACATAACATCTTCTTTTATTTGATGCATATTATTAGTTTGTTCAATTATACTTGCAATCATATATTTTAGATCGAGCTAAACATTAAAAATTTAACACATTGACCTATGGTAAAGGACCTATTGAGAGGATAAAGGGCCTCCAAAGGAAGAATTATCTCATTCCTTGAATTTCTATAGGATTATGTTTGTTGAACAAAATAGGTGCAAAATTTACCGTCAACACCTCTACACATATATTTTTATGATATGTTATCTTTTTGTAAAGCTCTTCTTAATTATTTTCCACACTCTGTGGTGAGTTTTATTAGGAGACAAGCAAATCATGTTGCTCACAATTTTACAAGACATGACGATTTTATGCTAGCAACCATGTTTATGATTGAATTCCAAATTGTATCTATTCTATAATTCTTATTGAAATAAAGAAATACTATTTTCTCTCAAAAAAATATATTTTTTAACTTGTTATAATCTCTACATGTACACTTTTTAATTCATTTTAATAAACAAATTAAAAAGTATACGGGTAGAGGATAAAATGAATAACTTTTATGTGTAGACATAAATGTGAAGATTATGTAGTAATGTAGGTATAAGAATCGATTAAATAGTTCTTAACTTAATTAATTGATTGATTACATTTTTTGCTAGACTTATTTACATAAGTTAATGACAATTTCTTTTATACAAATGTTTTAAGTATATATATATATCTATATATAAATCATGTTAATATATTATAATATAATATAATATAATATAATATAATATATGTTTTTACTATTTAATACAATATTATAATTACACTACTACATGAAATACATTTCACATCATTGCTTCTACATCGGTTGTTAAAAAACCGATGTAGAAAATTATGCGGTGCCATTGTTGCATTTACATGTATGTTTTTAACATCAATTCTATAGGAATCGATGCAAGATGTGTGGTTTTAACATTAGTTCTTTAAGATCGAGGTCAGATGTGAGTTGCCAACATTGGCTAATGTTGTAATGACATCGATTTTCTATGAATCGATATTGACTTTCATTCTAAAACTAATTTAAAAATGGTGTAATCACTCTCTTTAAGAACTTAGGTACTGGCTCGTACTCACAAAACCTAGTGTCGCCCTCTTTAAGCCTCCATGAGCATACCATAACTTGATCTTGATATCCACAGATAATTATAATAAGGCTTGGTTTGGATCTGCCATAGGCTCAATCGAGTAAGCTTCAAAAAATCAAGGTCATTTGTGTTTTATGACCAGAGCTCTCGATCAGGTATTGCTCAAGCTATGTGTCATCTTGATAAGAAATAATATATTGTTCTTTAATTTTGGTATGATAGCTCTCTTAACATTTGACAAAGGATCAAGGTCATCTATGTCATTTTTTTTGTTCTATTGTATGTGTTAGTCCAAGAATACTCTTTTTCTTTTATCTAGCTAACTCATTTTCTGTATTTTATAGAGTAATGTATATCAACATACTGTTACAATCTCTTTTCCAAATTGATGATAAGGTTTAATATAATTGCTTGTTTTCTTGTCTAGTTTCCATGAAGTTACTAGTGTAAAAAACACATTTTAGAACAACTTTTTAGAACATATATATGAAAACCGTTTTTTAAAAAAAAATATGGTTTAATTGTGAACTATTTTAAATTGTTTTTTTGAATGGTTGAAAATATTATTGTATATGTTGAATAGTCTTTCTAGAAGCTTTGATAAGGCTTGCATTAAGTAAATCTTATTTAATATGTTGAATAGTGAAATAATAATAATAATTGAGACATTTAGGTCTTCCTAGTAACTTAATTTGTTGAATTCCCTACATTACATCAGGACATGCTATGACCAAATGACTTCCTTTAATGTTTATGCCTATTCACATTGCTCTACTAGGAGCCTGATTATTATCATGCTTTCGGCCTCATTTCTTCTAATTTATGGTTCAAATCTTGATAAGCAATTGTGACTAGGACTGATAGGAGTTAAAACATATGCAAGGACACCTTGAGAATCAGGACATATGTTGTCATCAAGGTTTTAAATATATGTCGCTGCCACGTTGTGATTTCATCACATTTGTTGATATCATGGCAAATACGGACAAATAAGATCGATGCGGTCCAAATTGCAGTCGTAGATAATTAAAAAAACCTTGTATTGCGATCCAAATCACGGTTGTATACCATTTTTTAAAACCTTGGTTGTCATTATTAAACTCATCCATGAAAAGTTGCTATATGTTTAAAGCTGAACACATTTTCTAGATTGGCAGTGCCCAATTTACATGTCCATCATGGTTTTCTCTTGAGGCAAAGAAACCGTTGAAGCATATTCCTAACCTAAACCCATTAACAGTGAGTTATGAACCACAATCTTTTTTATTTTTACATGTAATACCTCCCTCCTATATACATATAGACCTTTTTAACCAATACAAAGAAATTAAGAAGTATTTTCATAAAAAAAATGTATATATGAGACAATTTGAAGGAAGTCTTGTAAAAAGAGACAACAATTTTTATCAAAAAGGTCTTACATACTAGGATGGAGGTAGTGTGTGTTTTCCCCCTTTTGGGCCCTTTTGTGTTCTTTTGCTATTCTAATTCTATAGTAACCCTTCAATATATTTTAGGTGGTTAAAGAGTATCTTCCATTTGGAATATACTTATATTAATATTTGGTTGCATTTTGCAGAGGATAAAAATTCTTGAACTTAGAAGAAGAATGGTTCAAAAAAGGATACAAACCAACAACTTTTACAAAGGAAAAGGATGTCAATGTATATGATGTTGTTGTTGTTTTCAATGATTCTAAGATGCTACATTTTTTACAATATTTCTAACCATTTTTTATTTACTTTGCAACTATTTGCTTATTATACTTTGCAAGTACAAGAATTAAAGAATTTGTAAAAGTTGTTTTCTATGTGTAATTTATTTGCTTCAACACGAAGGAGGACTTTATGCAAGTGTATGGCACTCTCTAGTCCATATGGAGAAGAAGAAGAAAATGGTTGTTTGAGAAGAGATGATTTGACTTTGAAGTGGTTATTCGCAGGGCTTTCCGAGTTATTATGCCTGAGAAGATGATTCCTAACAAATAGTTCATGCATGGAAAAACAACAACACTACTCCTTTATCTTATTTCCATGATATTGTCTTCAAGTGAAAAGGATTAAGTAGGATTTTCTCTAGGTGTCAAATCTGTTTTGTTAAAAGGTCTGGCTGATAGTTATATAAAAGTGTTCTCAACACTTGTAGTATAAAATTATGATCTATTTTGCATTAAAAAACATACAACAATAATAAATAGAGAAAAATAAGTGTGCACCTGGATGTGCGTTCTTGAAGCAACAAAATTTTTCTTCAATAGTGTCAAGACTCTATGTGTATCCACACCGACATTAATCTCTACTAACAACTCTTTGATGACTGGAACTCTAAAGAGCAAATCCTATTTCTACTTTCAGGTTTAATACTAGGCTTGAACTTTTATAGTTTTTGTTTGGCACACTTTGCCTCATCTATATGCTTCTGTTTATAATGTTAAAAGGATATGAATTTGGATCTTTTTTCAAAGAGAAAAAAGGAAAATTTTTATTTAAAATAATTTATATCTTTTATATTTATAAAACCAAAAACTATCTCATATCTTTTATTTTAAGAAGCTTTTTGATATAAGACAAAAATAATTCACAATTAATCACATGACTAATTATGATAACAAATCACATGATCTGATCCTGATATGTAACAATATACTATCAAATTTGGGAGGTATCGGAAGCAAAATGGCCTAAAACTCGTCCAGGCCCATGACTTTCTTCACCATTAAGTCTTTAACTCGCCCAGGCGAGCTTCAAGTTCCAAGGAGATATGATTAGCTCACCTAGGTGAGCAAACACAGGCAAGAACACTCGCCTGGGCGAGTGGACATAAGCAGCTAACCAAATTCTATAAATAGCCACAAAAATTGAAGGAGAAAGGCATGCTTTGGATGCTTTGGAAGCCTTGGCTGGTTATTTAGCTCGGGAAACTTAAATATTAGTATCAGGAAGGTTAAGAGAGTGAGAGAAGTGAGGATTAGTGTGGAGACTCTGCTAGAAAGAAGCGGTGATAGTTCGCTTCATCAATTCTTCCATTGAGGAGGTGCTCTCCACAATGATTGGCTAGCTTCTCTTAAGAATTGGATGTAATCTTCTTACCCCTATGTATCTCTTTTAATATTTATTTATGCATGAATCTTTTCCATTCCTTATTGGTAATTTCATTCTGTTATTAATGTTTGATTCTACTTGATCACTAGTTTCATAAAATTAAATTCTAAGCTTGACTGGAAAGTGCCCTTAGAATTTGAACTAAATAATTTTACTCATTACGTTACATTGCTAGGAATATGGCATAACATTTTTATTGCAAATAACACGCGATTATGATTATAATGCTAGAGTATTTACTTCATATGCGAGGGATCAATATTCGATAGATATCCTTAGGATTCTCGAATACGAGGGATCGATTCGGGGTGAAATAATGTGTGCATCAATAAGGATATAAAATGATTTATACATGGTAAAGTTAATTGAATACTGAGGATATGAATGATGAAACTCAATCCTACTTTCTCATAAATATATTTCATTTTACTAGTTTAGTAATTTTTCGTAACTTTCGTAATCACATGAAATGTCGCTCATCCTTAGTGTACATAACTATTGAACTGTTAAGTTTTTCTTGGATAAACTGAGTAGCTCAAGTCCTTGTGGACATGAATTTTTATAAATTTTGTAACTACAACAACAAATTGGTATGCTTGCCAAGAGTCTAACAAGTTTTTGGCGTCGTTGCTGGGGACTTGAGTCGCTTACTCAGTTCTTTCAAATTTAATTTTTCAGTTGAATAGGACTTTTTCTTCACTTTCATTATTTTTGATTTTGTATAAATTCTCTTGTGTTTTATTTTATTTTATTTTCACTAACCTCGGTACTTAAATTATTGCAAGTTTGTTCTTTTTCCTTTTTGAGTTAAACTTCTTGCAGATAGATTGTTATTTAAATTCAGAAATTACCAAGATCATAAAAGAAGGTAAAGAAACAAACAACCAAAGGGCCACCAAGTGAATCTTCTTCTATTTTCATTCTCCTTCACGAGTAAAGGCACCTGTAATTTATATTATGGCTGATAAAGGAGGGGGAGAAGAAAATAGACCACCAAGGAGGACTCTTGGTGACTATGCGTATCAACAATGACCAAAATATTACAACAGCATAGTCATTCCTCCTTTCAGTAAAAAGATTGTGGAATTGAAGCCCGCATTGCTTAGTTTGATTGGATCACATCCTTTTTCAGAATGGATCATGAAGATCCATACACTCATTTGTCTACCTTCATGGAGCTGTGCGGTACCATGGGAGCCTCTAATGCAGATACTGAAGCTGTCTATCTCAGAGATTTTTGGTTCTCCTTGACTGGTAAGGCAAAGACATGGCTTCAATCCCAACCAAATAAATGTCTTAGCACTTGGGAAGAAGTGGAGGAAAAATTTATTGCCAGATTTTTTCCCCCATCCAGATTCATTAGTGCAAAATCAGCCATTGCTACTTTTTCCCAAGAGTTTAATGAACCTCTTTGTGAAACATGGGAGAGATTCAAATCTTTACTGCGGAGGTGCCCAAACCATAACTTTGATAATATTGCGCAACTATATATTTTCTATAGTGGTTTGAGACCTCAAACAAAGATGATTCTTGATGCCTCAACTGGAGGTACGATGATGTCAAAGAGTCCGGAGGAAGCAATTGTAATCATTGACTCCATAGTAGATAGTGATTACCAATCTCACCATGATAGATCTTCGATTCAAAGGATAGGTATAATGGAGTTGGATACTCAGAATGAAACTTTAGCTCAAAATAAGCTCTTAACTCAATAAATAAAAGCCTTGACCAAACAGATAGGCCAACTTCCTCAACAATTTTAGCAAGCACATGGTGATTGTCAACAAGAAGATAAAGCTTATTATATGCAAAATCAGACCAGATCTCAACAGAACTTTCAAGGAAATTACCAAGGCTATAGAGATGGTCCAAGTTCTTATGGCTGGAGGCAACAAAATGATAATGCATATTATGGTCCCACTAACTCTTCTTATGAAGGTCCTTCTAACAACTCTTATGTAGGTTCTTCAAATGTGGGTCCACCACAACAACAAGAAGCTAAGCCTGACAGAATTTCGAAAATGGAAGAAACTCTAACTCAGTTTATGTAGATGTTCATCACAAATCAAAAGAACACTGAGGCTGCCATTAAAAATCTTAAAGTTCAGGTTAGACAGCTTGCACAACAATTGTCTGAGCATAGAAGTTGACCTTTTTCAACAAACAACCCAAAGGAACTAAAGCAGTGTTTTAGAGTGGATGTTGTGAATGAAGTAATTTCTGGCTCCAAGAGCTTGTTTCAAAGAAAAGATTGTTCAGAAAAAATATTGACTGAAGCATTTGAGGAGATTAGTGAATGTAAAAATAATTAGAAATCAGATTGTCTCGAACAACTAGATGTTTTCAAGAAAATTCCTTACCAGCAATCTCTCTTTGAAGAATTGTCAAAGGAAAAGAAGAAACAAGAATCAACAATGGAGGTAAACCCAGTACTTCCACATTTTAAAAATGTTTTTCTTCCAGGTAATTCACAGGAACCAGTTATAAATAATTCAAGTCTTTCTGAAGAATAAAAGAAATTGGTGAAAATTATGAAGGAAAACAAAGAAGCCATTGACTTACCACTATTATCCAATTGCTAGAAGCCTGAGCCATAACAAAGGCGTCCAGCTAATAAGACTTTAAAGAAGCACTCCTGGGAGGCAACCCAGTGTTTTTTAAATTTTGTCTTATTTTATGTTATTTTAATTTTTATGTTTTATGCTTATGAATTATATTTCTGAATTTTACTTTTTGAATTTGTATCTTTTTGAAAGTATAACCTGCTTTGTTAGAGCTATCACTGCACGATCTAGGAACAAGTTCATTTGTCAGGAAGAGGCAAAGCAGGAAGAACGTGACAAATCCTGTTGATTATCTCAAATGGAGGAGCTCCTCAACCATTATCTTCAAAAATCTGTGACATAGTCTTTATGTTTCTTTACTGCTTCATGTTAAATTCAGTACTTTATTTCCTTATTTATTTTTTGTTTAGATAAATTGCGTGCGTTTATGATTTTTAATATTGTTATACGCAACTCTGATGGTGTACACAGAAGGTTACTTCTTTTTGAATTACACATTTTTTATAAAACTTTTTTGGACTTAAAAAGACAAATATTTCCAGAACAAAAAACATATTTTGAAAAGAATCAACAGATTTGAAAATTTGCTTTTTAGATCAGAACTCAATGAAATTATTTTTGGAAACTTTGAGAATAAAAAAACAAATGAATAACTTTCCCAAATACCAAGTGAAGGTAGATATTTTTACATGGAGTTGATAAATAACATCTTTCGAAACACTGATTCAATTTGAACATGAAAACATGCCTTTAAACTTGAGTGACTGTGTACCCACATAAATTACATTGAGTGTCCTCATTGATATGTTCTATAGTTGATTTTTCATGAATTTCTAGTTGTCATGACATATGATGCATGGATATGATTTAGGTCATCTTTCTTTCTTATACAAATTAAAGCCACTGGCCAAAAAGCTATCCCAATATATAAGGATTTATCATTTGCAAGCCTTTTGAGCAAAACACTGGATATTTTGTTGGAACTCTAACCTAGTATAAGAAGTCCCTACCTTACCTTAGGTTAGGAGAGCAAAAGGGGATCTTATTTTTGTTGGAAACCTTTATCAGTTAGGTAGCTAATGTGATGAAAAAGACTTTGTTTTAAAAAGTGGCTATTCATGTGATTCAAAAGTTGGAAAAGAAAAGAAAGAAAGGAAGAAAAAGAAAAAGAAGAAAAGAAAAAAGGAAACAAAATTCCTTGTGTTCTAAATTTTAGTATTACAAGATTCTATGAAAGTTGGATGATTAGAAGGATTGATATGAGAAATATGAATATCTTGGTAAGAAAAGAAATAGGAAGTGATGGTAGAAGTGTTTTATCTTTGTGGATTGATCTTAATCTTATTTGGTTTTGTGAATTCAATCTTTTGTTTCAATTCTTGAGGTTGATTATTTGAAAAAATTTGTTCTGATCAAAGTTGATTCTTTGCAAAGCATGTTCATATTCATATTAAAAGTGTCTTCTATACTCCTAGTGTATTTACTTTGCTTGAGGATAAGCAAGATTCTAGATTAGGGGGAGTGATAAGTGCCCTATTTTAGTAAAATTAGGGTTACAATGCTGGCACTTATCTTTTTGACTTCAGTAAATTTGTTTGTAAACTTGCCCTAAACCTAGTTAATTTGTATTTAGTACTTGTATGAATGTTGTTTTTCACATTTTGGAAGATTAGTCCAATCAAATTTTTTATTTTGATAGGTTCTGATGGTATTCGAAGCATCTAAGCAAGCAAAGCAAGCGAAAGGGGGCATAAAAATCAAATTTGGGAGGTGTCGAAAGCAAAATGGCTCAGAACTCATCCAGGCCCGTGACCTTTCTTCACCATTAAGTCTTTAACTCGCTCAGGCGAGCCATCCTCAGGCTAAATAACTCGCCCAGGCGAGCTTCAAGTTCCAAGGAGATATGATTAGCTCGCCCAGGCGAGCAAACACAGGCAAAAACACTCACCTGGGTGAGTGGACATAAGTAGCTGACCAAATTCTATAAATAGCCACGAAAAAATTGAAGGAGAAAGGCATGCCTTGGATGTTTTGGAAGCCTTGGCTGGTTATTTAGCTTAGGAAACTTAAATATTAGTATTCGGGAGGTTAGGAGAGTGAGAAGTGAGGATTAGTGTGGAGACTCTACCAGAAAGAAGAGGTGATGGTTCCCTTCATCAATTCTTCCCATGAGGAGGTGCTCTCCACAATGATTGGCTTGCTTCTCTTAAGGATTGGATGTAATCTTCTTACCCCTATGTATCTCTTTTAATATTTATTTATGCATGAATCTTTCCTATTCCTTATTGGTAATTTCATCCTGTTCTTAATGCTTAATTCTACTTGATCACTAGTTTCATGAAATTAGATTTTAAGCTTGACTGGAAAGTGCCCTTAGAATTTGAACTGAATGATTTTACTTATTATGTTACGTTGCTAGGAATAGGGCATTACGTTTTGATTGCAAATAGCACGCGATTATGATTATATGCTGGGGTATTTACTTCATATGCGAGGGATCGATATTCGATAGATATCCTTAGGATTCTCGAATGCAAGGGATTGATTAGGGGTGAAATAATGTGTGCATCAATAAATATGGAAAATGATTTATACATGGTAAAGTTAATTGAATACTGAGGGTATGAATGATGAAACCCAATCTCACTTTCTCATAAATATATTTCATTTTACTAGTTTCGTAATTTTCCGTTACTTTCGTAATCACATGAAATGTCGTTCATCCTTAGTGTACATAACTATTGAATTGTTACTTGGATAAACTGAGTAGCTCAAGTCCCTGTGGAGACGAATTTTTATAAATTTTGTAACTTACAACGAGAAATTGGTATGCTTGCCAAGAGTCTACCAACTATTATATTTCTTCTTGAGAACTTTCTATTGACATATCAAGGTAATATTAACGGTTAAGAATTATCAATTGAGTCAGTTCAATGATGACATTTACATGTACATCATCTACATATGCAATTTAATAAATGAGATTTATTAACCTTTATCCAATAATGACCATTACATAGATATTGATCTATCCTGATTATCGATATCTTATTCACAATAATCCATTACGATCAAGAACAATTTAGATTAAAATTATAAATTACTTGTTTCTCATTATCATAATCTTTATCATAATAATAAGTCTCTAATTTTAATCAAGGACTTGTCAAATTAACAATTTAATAAAACATATAAATATGATAATAAAATAAAGAACAATTCTTTACTAATTAATAACATGATGGATTGGATCTTGAGCATACACATTATCCCAACAATATCTCACTTGCACTAGAGCCAGTCACTCATGTTTTCCATTATTAATTCCAACTCATGCTCACCAAACTACTTTAGCTTATAATTTTGAGTCTAATAAATGAGGAGCAATCCTTAGTTCTTCTTAAGAATGGTCTTACCCACTTTCAATGTTTTCCACCAAGACTTTCTTGATATCAACTTGTTACACCTAGTGCATAAATGATATTAGAAAATGCAAAAATCATTTCATATACAATAACTCCCACTATGCTAGCATATAGTACTCTAGTTATGTGTTCTTTCTCTTTATGAGTTTTAGGACAATCCTCCCTACCGAGAGTAATTCAATTCCTATTGACAAATAATGACTTTTGGAGTTTTCATATTATACCTCTTTGGGATGATATTAATGTACCTAGATTGGGAGACATCAAGCAATCTTCAAGATCTATCTCAATAAATCTTTATTTCTAAAATGTAGGTTGTTTCTCCCAAATGTTTCATGGATAATATATTAGTAGTCAAATCTTTCTTTCTTACATTGTGTATTATTTTATGTCATATACATGTAAATGTAATGCTCCGAGTGACCTTTTTGTACTCACAAAGTTCTTCTTCATAGCTAACAAGATTCTCGGAGTTGAAAATGACTAAGCTTTTTGCCTTGTGAATTGCCTCTGAATCATTCAATTATCTTGTTAAAATGAATGCTCTAACTTTTATACAATTGTTTCAATCCATAAATAAATCATTGAAACTTGTAGACTTTATTATGATCAAACAAGCGTGTGAATCCCTCGGGTTGTGTCATATACGCATTTTTTTAGCTCACCATTAAGGAAAGTAATTTTCCACATCCATTTCATATTTCATTATCATAGTATGCTACTATAGAAATAAAAATCCGAATTGATTTAGGCATTGTCACGGGAAAAAAGTTTCATCATAATCTATACCTTCCTTTTGACAATATCCCTTGGCAACAAGGTGAGCTTAGTAGGTCTCGACCTTTCTATCTGCTCCAATCATTTTTCTTTTAAACCCATTTACAACCAATTGATTTTATATCCTTTGAAGCTTCAACTAAAGTCCATACTTTGTTGATCTTCATTAGTTCCATTTTAGATTCCATAGCTTTTTGCTTTTTCTTACAATCTAAGCTTCACATAGTCTCTTCATAGCTTATTGGATAATAATCGTCATGCTAAACCTCATTTCATGTGTCATCTAGGACCATCAAGTTTAATATATCATGTGCATGATGCACTCGAGTAGATCTTCTAGAAGGCTCATGCATTGGGTTCATAGGTTGCTTAATTGGCTCTAAAATTGGCTCATTAACCTGATCTTGAACTATAGCTGGCTCTTGAACCACAATTATTGGATGTGATGAACTTTGTGGTAACTTTAGAACATTAAAGAAAGGTATCTCAGTTTCGATCTCATAGTCTTGAGTTGTTTCATTGGTTAATTGAGTTTCATCAAGCTCAATTTTTTTACCATAACTTCCTCCTACAAGGAATTTCCTTTCTAAAAACTAACTTCTCTTGCCACAAACACTTTATGATCAAAAGGTAAGTGTAAACAATATCCCATAATTTCTTTACAACACATAATGAATCTATATTTCTCGTACCTTGCCTTTTGTTTTTCGATTTACAATCTCTTAATGTAAGTGGGACAATCTCAAACCTTGCTATGTTTGAGATTTATTCTAGCCTTTTCCATATCACATATGGTGTTGTAGATACTGGTTTTGTAGAAACTTTATGTGGTAAATAAGTTATTGCTTCTAAAGCATATATGCACATCAACTTACTAGAAGATCATAAGTAACTTGATTCTCATAGTCAACTAGCATATTTAACATCTTACACATGAGATCAATTCTTAGGTAACAATATTAATTGTCATAATTGGATCCAATCAATTTTGTTTCAATATTTCTTTAAGTGGAAAATTTCTTAAAACTACGAATGAGTCACTTGGTTGTCAAGTTGCTTCTTAAACATATTCTAACACAAAATATATCACATATTTTTCTAAGACATGAGGTATCACATACACTTTGAAAAAATAATCATACAAGATAAGTACCTGATTGTCAGGTCAATCCTATTGATATCTACAAATTGAATTTAATACTCCCTTGGGTAGTCCAAATGTTTGGTATAAAAAATAATTTTGAAATTCACAACTCATGCTATATTAATTAATTATAAGTCGTTTGATTGTTAGTAGTTCCTTATTATTAATTAAATAAATAACATGCATCACATGTTTTTATTTTAAGCTATAAGTCTCCTGGTCGTTCCTTTTAATAAAAATAATCTTTGTCACATGTTCCAATTTATTTTTCAAATTACAAGTCTCTTGTTAGTCAAGTTGTTCCTTGTAATAAAATAAATCAAAACAGTTTGCATCATATACTCCAATTTATTTTTAAAACCACAATTTCCTTGATATTCTGATCATTCCTTATAATTAAACAATTTAACATAAAAAACAAACTAGATAATCTATCACCATATGATAAAACACATATCATCATATGTATTTCCATAAAGACTACAAACAACATGTGGAGAAACAAAATTTTGCTTCTAAAATAAGATTTTTATAGTCATTGACAAGATACAACTTGAATTAAATCATTTTAATTCAAAATCTTACTTCTATGTTAGTTGTTTGTAATAAAATTAATTTTTGTTGTCAACTTCTTTGACAAGCGGAATAAAGAAGAAAAAAACTTAAAAAATTTTGGTGATTCCGTTATGAGAAAATAACAAGAGAAAAGATAATTGTGTGTCTTTCAATGTGCAATCTAAGGTTCTTATTATATCACACATAGGAAAAAAAATTCTTCTAACAATCCGAAAAAAGAAAAAACTAATAGTGCATTCTCTCTTGTTTCTATCTAATGTTTAAATTTAAAAACAAAATTCATTTTTTGTTTCTATTTGATAGTTATCAACATATTTAAATTTAAAACAATTTTTTTTTCTTATGTCAAGTGTCAACTATTAACATATTTAAATTTAAAAACAAAATTCATTTTTATTTCTTTATGCCAACTATTAACATATTTAAATCTAAAAGAAAATCTTTTCTTTATTTCTATATGCCAACTATTAGCATATTTAAAAACAACATCTTTTTGTTTCTAATCAATAAATCAAATATCTTCATGCAAAAAAATAAATAATCAAAAGGATATATAATATCACATATTATTAATTTTTATCATAATAATCAAAATCTTGGTACAATCCTATAAATTATATAGTACAATATGTCTCTATATATTGCCATCATATAATATATCCAATATTATATATATATATATATATATATATATATTATATTAATTAATTTATTGTGAAAACCTAATAGTAAAGCACAGCAGTCAGTAACCTCTTCTTCTCACTCCATGACCCAACCCCAATTCCAATCTTCTTCACCCTCTCTCCTCGAAGCCCTAGCTCTCCTCCGTGTTCTCCATCTCGCTCCCCTCGCGCCACCACAGTTCCCGCCCTCTCGTGCTGGTCATATCTGTCAGGCTTGACGCGAAGCCCACGATGCTCGTCACATAGAAGCTCAAAGACGCGGGGATGAAGCTGCTCAAGGAACACTTTGGTGGAAGAGAAGAATAGCTCGATCGAGGCTTTCGGAAGGGTTATCGCGGCTGGTTTCTTTACTTGTGAACGGTTCGAGCCGAGGGAAGAAGGATGCGCTGACGACGCTTTATAAGCTGTGTTTTGTTAGGCAGAACAAGGAGAATGAGGTAAGTGGTGGCGCGGTGAAGCCGCTGGTGGAGCTCGTGGCGGAACAGGGGAACGACTTGGTGGAGAAGGCCATGGTGGTGTTGAACAGCCTGGCGGGGATTTAGGAAGGGAAGGACACGATTATGGAGAAGACCATGAAGTTTGTGACTTTCAGAGCTTATGCGGGAAAATAAGAGGATGCTGGACAAATCAATCAGAGAAATTGAGCGCGAGCGGCAAGGATTGCATAGTGTTGTAATGGTTTCAATGAGAAGTAATTGGTGTCTGAAAGTAAGTGTTTGGTAATTGTGAACTGTAGCCTAAAAGTATAGATTACTAATAATTTGATAGCTTTGATTGATTTGACTTAGTTCTGATCCAATATTTAAACACAAAATACTGCGTAATGTTTTTTTAAAATTATTATTTGACTTGTTCTTATGATTTGTGTTGTTTAATTATTAGGGTGTGTTTGTGGGATGTGGTGGTGCTGGTGGCATTGAGTTTAATTAACTGTTTCTCATGTTGGTTTTTCAAATTCAATTTCATTTTCTAGTACTAACTCAAATTGGAACAAAGATAGGAGAGGGTGATTATGTCATATTTTTCTGGCACATCATATGATTATGGAGCATGGAAAAACTTGGTACAATGAGTACCTGAGAGATTTTGTTGGCGTGATTTTTTGACTCCTTTTTACACTTTAGAACATCAGACATAAAATTTAAGAGACTCCGTAGAGAGCAGCAATTGCTGTTATTTACACGTAACTTCTTTTTGTGTCCTTTGAAACTCTTAGAGAGAAAAAAAAGTCAAAGATCTTGATAACTTACTAAAATGTCATGAAGATACAAAAACTGTGCGACCCTTTCTAAACATGTATATAAAGGCTAGTTTAACTTTTCAGCGAATAATTGATCCATGATAACTGGTTTTTCCACTTTTTAGCAAAAGAACATGATGTTAAGATTAAAAGAAAAGGTTTTGAGCATAGAATAATAATATCCCCCTAGTTAATGCTCTTATGGATGATAGTCCATTGATTTTTTTTTTTTATTGATAAGATGAATTAAATAAAAATGTGCTAGGTCTGTTTCATTACGCGGCCATATTTGCACTGGTCACCAAAAAACCTATAATTTTAATTTTAATACAAAAATTATCACGACATACATTATATATATTCACCCAACATATGATACCAATAATTAAAAAAAAATTATACTATACCAAAATGTCACATATATAGTAGCAAATGTTATAATAAATATATATAATAGACTAATTAATAAGGGGTGCATGTGTCAATACTTATATAATTTAATTTAAAGTTTACTATAGTCTTAACCTAGAGTGAACTCGTTTTAGAGAATTTATTAAATAATAATGACGATGTTGTACTTAATTATCCATTAATTACTTAATATGAACGAAAAAATTAGTTGTGTCAAGAAAAATATTATTTAACATTAATTATTCTCCACTTTGTGGCATTTTATTGTCATGAAACACCTAATAGTAAGGTTATTGTCCTCTTTGCTTAGACTATGATAATAGTTAGCTGTGTTTCTTATCGGGCTGGCCAAAATGGCTTCTTAAAGGTTACCAAGAAGTGGACTGATACACTGACTTGGGCATGATACCAGGAAATTTAACGGAGGTTTTGAGAAGAAGAATTGACTCATTTTCTTACTATCCTTTTCTTGTTTTTAATTACAAAATGCTTCAACTATTTTTTTAATTATAGATATTCTAGCTGCTTCTTTTTCTTTTTGGTAATTCTGTGCTTTTATATAGGTTAATGTTTATCTTTAGTCAGGTCTTTGCTTGTAAACTTATGGACTAGTAGGAAGGCAGAGTAAAAATTGCTTGATGCCTCTGGTACCTAGGCTATAGAAGTTCCAAAGCTTGAATGTTGTCCACAATATGACCTCTTATTATGTCACTGTCAGTGAAACACACTTTATTACTATTTTTTCTATTTCCATGATCTTAATTTTTTATTATAGTACAAATAAATCAAAAACTGTGATGCACATAAATCTACTAACTTATCTTTTGGTCCTTGAATCTCAGTTTCTCTTTTTTGTGTGTATGTGTGTCTTTACTAACTGATCTTTTGGTCCTTTATTCCTTTTTCTTGTTTTCTTTCTAAGGAGACTCTGATACCCCTCCACACACCCCCCCTTCTTTTCTTGTTTTCTTGTTTGGGTGATTATAAACTGTTGGTGTTTGATGTCTGGACAGGTTGTTATTGAGAATAGATTCTTAAAGCAACAGATATTTTCTGATCTTGAAAAGTATTGTCTACCTCATTGTGTACTTGGAGTAACACTTCCACAATTGACTTGAACCTAATTGGAAAGAAGACCAAGTCTGAAGATCGAATTGTTGGAGCCCATCTCTTCAGGTGGTATTTGTATTTGTCCTTGCCATGTTGGTGTTGATAAGCTTGTTGAGTGCATGCAGGATTTAATTGCTTTGCTTGTGGTGTGGCCTTTTCATTATCAGCCTTTACCAGTTACAACCTCATATGGTTTGGTTTGGTTTTGGAAATTTGGATTTGTAAAGACATATGGAAAGCAACATTAAAATGTTGATATTTTAATGTGGAAATTTGGTTTGTCATTATATGGTTTACAGTTATATATATTATTGTCTTTAAATTTATGAAGAGATATGGAAAACAACATTTTAATGTCTTGATATACTTTCTTTAACCCAATAATTTGTTGAATCTAATCATTTTATTGTCTTTAAATTAATTTAATAATAATATTTAATATAATATATATATATATACATAATATATAAAAAGTTTCAAATATATACTAAAATATGAAAAAAAAAAACATTTCTACTACGGTTCCTCTAAGCAAACCGTGTTTGAATAGCTGCTAATCAAAGTCGGTTTCCTTAGTAACCGTGTTTGAATAATTTTTATCCACTACGGTTAGCAACAACAACCGTAGTAAAATAGATGGAATTTTTTTTAATGAAAATTGGTTAATCAAAGACGGTTTTATCAACTGAACCGCAGTTGATGTGGCAGTATTCAAACGCGGTTGGTATCATAACTGTAGTTGAAATGCCGTTTTCAAAGACGGTCCCTTGACCGTAGTTAAAATATGTATCTTTTCAACGACGTCTATATCTACGACAGTCGTATGACCGTCGTTGTAATGCGCATAGAACCGTAGTAGAATAGGTCCCTTGTAGTAGTGTTACTACAATATATCTCCATATATTTCAATTATATAATATAATAACAACCATGAAAAGAAATCACCAATCAAAGTTGACACATAAATATTCATAGATAAAAAAACATGAGATATTAATTTCAGAATTTCTAAATATCTAAACAAATGTATCACAATATATAAATGTATACTTTGTGAACAACTTCACAATGAAAAGTGTTGAGCCTAATCATTTTATAAATTATACAAAATATAATTTCACTTAAAATGAATGAACTCATAACATGTAATCAACACGTTTTCATGATTTTAACATTTGATATACTTAGTTATATAGCAATGTTGAAGACAATAGTTTCATCTTCAAAGCTACTGAAAACATGTTACACTAATAAATATTACTTTAACATCTTATAATTCACATATTTAATCTATATTTGTATAACCTTTCAATACGTGAAAAAAATATTATTATATATTCAATATATAATAAGCATATATATATATATATATATATATATATATATCAATACATCACATGTACATCAAATCCAATATCACACTGTGATAAGGATATATTATTTTTACTTTCATTTCAATCACTATATATTATACAAGATATAATATAATAATAATCATCGAAAGTATATATTATAATTTTGTCAAATATAAAAAACCCATTTAAGTATAATCCAACAATCAAATATAGGTTTCAGATTTAACAAATCAAGCCAAAGATATTTCAGCAAACTTATATAATAATATATGCATTTACAATTTTGATATCAAAAAATAATTTTGCAACCATTGCGGTACAATTTAATAAAATACATTTTTTATTATTCACAATGAAGTCAATAAAAGGTTTTGTAACACAAAAAGAGCACACACCATATGCTTTGTATTTTGATCAGACTTTCTTCCCAAAAACAAGATATATCACATATCTAATAATCCAATATAATGATTATGCATTTCGGCATGTTTCATATTCAACAAAACACATATTTTCACAACAATTGCACTATGCTTGATGGCACTGAGCAAAAACACATTCATTTTTATAAGAAAAACACATTTCACAGTATAATTTTAAACACAAAAGATTCATGGCTCTGATACCAATTGATAGTTACATAGAAGTGTTCCCAATAATTGCAGCAGAAAATTATGATCTATTATGCATTAAAAAATATACAACAATAATAAATAGAGAAAATAGGTTTATGTAAGCCGAATATGCATTTTTGAAGCAACAAAAATTTTCTTCAATAGTGTGAAGACTCTAAGTGTATCCACGCCAAAACCAATCTCTCCTATCAACTCTTTGATGAGTGAAACTCTAAAGAGAAAATCTTCTTTCTACCTTTCAGGTTTAAAACTAGGCTTGAAATTTTCTAGTTTGTGTCTAGTATACTTTGCCTAAGGTAGATGCTTCTATTTATAATGTTAAAGAGATATGGGTCTGAGTCTTTTTTCAAAGAGAAAAAGGAAATATTTTATTTAAAATAATTTCATATCTCTTTATCTTTATAAAAATAAAAACTATCCCATATCTTTTATTTTAAGAAGTTTCTTCATATATAAGAAAGACAATTCACAATTAATCACATGACTAATTAGATAAATAATCACATGATCTGATCCTGATATATAGCAGTAGAATATTATTATTATTTTATGGACAACTTTCACATTTATAAATATATTAATTACATTCTTGATGCTAGCAAATAATATAATAATATTCCACTAAAATATTTTATTTGATTGAATTAAATTCTCTACTTTAATTATTAAACAAATTATTTCTCTTTTGCAAAAATTGGAACACTCGTTTGTATATGACCTCATAGGTTCAATACTAAACTGATAGTAAATTAAACATAATTAGTTTACTTATCAAGTTAGACATCTAGCAACACTCCTTAATGTCCAGCATGAAGTAACATCTTTTACCTTCAAGAACCAATAAAAGAATAATGTAATATTTTCTTTCATCAACTCTAGAGTATAGTATTATTTTCAAACTCTAATAACATAACACATTTAATCAAATAATGACATAAGAAACTATTTTCTTCTTTCATTCAATTGCCCTGATCAATGTCTTAATTCTATCATAGAGCTAAACTCGGAACCTAGAGTTGATGAATTTCTTTTTGATTAATCATTAATTCTACAAGTATTTAATTATATTCAATATTCATTCAACTAGTGTCCCAAGACATTAGGTTTTCGAAATTAAAAAATAATAAATAACTTGTTAATTACTATGGTAATATCAAGTCAAAGGAAACTATTATATTTCTTTTTGAGAACTTTCTATTAACATATCAAGGTAATATTAACTATTAAGAATTATCAATTGAGAAAGTTCAATGATGACATCTACATCATCTATATATGTAATTTAATGAATGAGATCTATTAATCTTTATCCAATAAAGATCATTACATATATATTGATCTATCCGAATTATTCATATCTTATTCACAATAATCCTACGATCAATAACGATTTAGATTAAAATTATAAAGGAATTGTTTCTCATTATCATAATTTCTATCATGATAACAAGTTTCTAATTTTAATCGAGGATTTATCAAATTAACAATTTAATAAAATAATAAATATGATAATAAAATAAAAAATTATTCTTTACTAAAATTGATAACACTATGGATTGAATATTGAACATACACATTTATCCCAACACTACCAACATAGTTGTTGATAACTTAGCTAAGCTAGCTTTTGATGTATCTAATAGGATTTGGATTGATGAAACTCTACATCAGGTGGATACACTCCTCCTTGCTGATGTGCAAACTTTTCCCTTGTAATGATATATCTATTTCCTTTGAAGTACAAGAATTGAAGAATTTGTAGAAGTTGTTTTCTATGTGCAATTTTTTTTTTATATGTAAGAAAATCTTGTGACAGAGAGAAGAGAAATCAGTGTCAATGAATGGTTTAAGATCAGTTATTGCAAAGAATCGATCTAAATAGTTAAGTTTTAGAAAATAGACAAAATTACTTATTTAAAAAAAATTACATATTTCATATATTCTGATCTTCCCGCTAATAAATTACATATTTCATATATTATGAAAAAATATCAAAATTACTTATTTAAAAAAATAAAAAAATTAAATATTTTAATTTAAAAATAGAGAAACCAAAATTACAGATAAGAGACCAAAATTATAATTTAGTCTTAATTATTTTAAACAATGATTATACTACAAAGAAAATTTCAAATGTTTCTCACAAGTCAATTAATTAAATTTATTTCTTTATATTTAAAATTAATAATATTATCATTGTTCTTTTATGAATTAAACGTAGTAATGGTTCCCTATTACTACGTTAATGTAATCAAATATTGATATGAAAATTTATAATTTTGTTTTGTTTTATATTTTTTAAGTTCATTGATCATATAATTATAATATTTAACTTCATGATTATATTAGTTAAATAGAATTCATGCATTTTTTTTTGTCTAGATTACATGTATTTTTTTTTATTGGAAACAATTTTATTTGAGTCAAATATGATTATTATAGATAATAAAATTCTTATTTCAAATATTTAACACAATTACGTATTGAGAACTTCAACCTAAAACTTCTATTTAAGTTAGAACAACCTTCATTAGTTGATTGATATATTTAGGGGTGGATATACTTCCTTGGAAAATCATATTCATCATTTTTATTTTTATTTAATCTTGCATTATATGGACAATTGATGAATTATTATTTTATTGACTACGGAATATGATTAATTAATAATTATGGCTTACTAATTATGTGGGCTCAGAATGTCCAAATCTTTTTAGTTAATACATGGTATTTTGATCACTTAATGGAAGCAATAAAAGATCAATTCTTGGCAATGGAACAATAATGCCCAGGGAAGCCTCGAGTACTCGTTGTCTGGATTGGGTAATGGGTATGGGTATTGAACCCAAAAGCATGCCTTTTGAGTGTCATCAAACATTATCCTTTAAAGGCAATCATATCCTGCATCCTCGCTATTAAATCATCTAGTTGTATTGTAATTCAGAACATTTATTTCAAAATATAAATTTGTATTTTGAAATGGATTTTCAGAAATGAAATATGAGGTGTGCAATCCAACTGTGAGAGTATAATAATTAAGTGTTCACGCTTAAAAAATAAATAAATAAATAAAGTTTAAGGGACCAAAGTCGAGCTCACCAAAGTCCGGGTCCACCAGCAGTGAACTTAGTGGTGACTCTGGCTTTACAGTCAATGTTGTTAAAAAGCTAATTTGTCCTTTTCCTGAGTCCTCTGCAGCAAATATTCCGGACGATAAGATGATTTCTACTTTCTCGTGAAAGCCAGCAAAGCCACGTTGGGTGAAAATGATGGTGCCTGCTACTCTGATAACAACGTGACGAATTATTGGAGATAATTTGGAAATTTTCATTTCTCTTTTGAGTTACATTATTATTGAGTCTGATTTTTCGAAAGACTCAACTTATTAATATAATTCGTGAGATCAAATTGAAAATTTATACCTAACATTAACAATTTGGAGGCCTAACGAGGGAAAATTTTCTATTATGTAAATATTTAATATATCTTCATGAGATCAAATTGTTATTTAAGCAGACAGATTATATAATTTTTCTTGTTAAAAAATCATATTAATTCTAATAAATGATAAATATTTTATTTATTACTTATCAAATTTTTATTAATTGTATATACGAGTAATGTGTTAAATTTGTGCTCACTCAAAAATATCTCTTAGGTTGGCATAGGTTTTTGATCTCATCGATCTTAAGAAAATAAGACACATAAGAACATCTTTAGTACTCAGTGACGGACACAAGAATTTATTTTTATATCCGCACACTTAGTGGCACTATTCCCGGAAAAAAATTTGTAAAGAAAATTTAAATAAATACAAATAATAATTTGACCAAACATTAAGCCCCAAATTTTACCAATACTCCAAAACAAATATAAGAATATACTCCAACATCCATACATTATCATTCTATTTATAATGGTGAATAAAAAAGTCAACATTAACTGTACAGAAGGCGAGCAAAATCACATTAACTCGTTTGAGAATGTCAAACCTGGCATCAATTGGATGATATAAAAGTCATTCCCCAATTAAACCCGACTAGCGAGCAGAAGATATGAAGCAAACAAATTAAAGCAACACAATATAAAAAATACTAGACAACAACAAAAATAATAGAAGCTACAAAGTAAATACTGGGATTACAAAAGCATTCTTCGATGCTTCATTCCTTGAAAATATTGCATTATATCTTCATCATCAATCTTATTAAATATATCACGTTCAACATAAGTTTGCATGCATGCATTAAACCAATCATCACTGATTCGATTGTGCAACTTATCCTTAACAAAAGGCATTGCAGAAAAAACTCGCTCAACACTAGTCGTTGCTACCGGTAGGATGAGTGCCAGCTTTATCAACAAAAAAACAAATGGATAAACAATATCCTTTCTCTTCTCAACCATCTTCAAAGCAAGGTAAGAAATTCTTTTCAAATTGACAAAATCAGAATCGGCTCTTACATCAACAAGAAAATTACCGAGACTTAAAGAAAGAAAAGGAATATCTGCATGCTCATCAAACTCCAAAGGATAAAATCTAGCAAACTCAATCAATTTTTCTTTGTTAAAAGTAGCAAATGAGTCACGAGGATCAAGACAACTCAAACACACAAGCAACTTGGTATTGACATTATCAAATCGATCACCCAACTCTTGAACCTGAGTATCTATCACTGTATTAAATAACTCCACTTTAAAGTAGTGCAAGAATGTAAATGATTCCAATCTCTGTCTTGATCTCCCTTTAGGACAATAAACATCCTCCATATTTGGAATGTCAATATCATATTTATTAGCAAAAAGGTTTGTTTCTTGAAGCTATTCATCAAAGCCATTATCTCTCACCTCTTGTAAACAAGACTTGACTATGTTCACTAAATCAATTGCATTTAAAAGGTCTTGATCTTTTCTTTGTAGTGCTTACGACAACTCATAAGAAATCCCCAAGATAAGTTGCATAAGATGCAACAAGAATGCAAACTCAAAATCCTCCATGGCATACAAAATGCAACCTGTATCAGTTCTTGCATCATCATTCTTAGGGTCATCTTCAATAATTTTCATCAAGGAAATAATTGGAGAAAATAATGAGATAACACTTTGTAACTGTACCAAAATGGGAACCCCAACGAGTGTCTCCAGGTCGCTTTAAGGTTGTCTCTTGATTTAAACCTTTTCCAGTTGGCATTTCACCACAAGCAATTCTTTCAATGAGAAGCTCATACTGATTCATTTGAAGAATTTCCTTCCACTTGCATGAACCCTCCATGACAGTAGCCATCTTTTGAAGCATGTCAAAAAATTCTTGAATCTTTTTGTGATGTTTTGCAACCTTCACAAGTGCTAACTGTAACTGATGAGCAAAACAATGAAAGAATAATGCAGATTTGTTGTCTTCCAAAATCAAACTCTTAAGCCCTTTGAATTCACCCCGCATATTACTAGCACCATCATACCCTTGACTGCGACATTTAGACAAACTTAAACCAAGTTTAGAAAATAGCCCATCAATCGCTTCTTTTAGTGATTGTACAGTAGTATTTGAAACATGAATTATGCCAATAAAACATTCAACAATAGACCTCTTTTTGTTTACATATCAAAGTACTACTGCCATTTGTTCTTTGATAGCAACATCACGAGCTTCATCAACTAGCAAGGAAAAGTAATCGTCCCTGAGATCACTAATTATTGCTTTAACAGTCAAATCAGCACAAGCTTGAGCAAGATCTTTCTGAATTGTTGGTGAAGTTAATTTGTGATTATTGGGTGCATTTTGCAAGACCACATGACTCATCTCTTTATTTGGCTTAGTATAAAACTTTAGAGTTTCAAGAAATAAACCTTGTTGATTTAAACTTTCTGATTCATCATGTCCCCAAAAAGACTAACCATTTCGTAGTAGGTATCTAGTACAATCTAAAGAAGCTTTCAGCCGAATACGATAATCAATTCTTTGTTGATCCTCCATATTTGAAAAGGCAATATCAATATGTTGCTTTTGCTTTATCAAGTCTTGACCAGCTTGATAACATCTATTATGACCACTTTTATACTCCCCAACATGAACTTTGGTTCTATCATTCTTCTGCCAATTTTTGAACCCCATACTGACAAATGCTTCATTCGTCGAACCACTACCTCCAACCAGCATATCAAATAGATAACAATACAAGTAAAAACATGCATCTTGTGATACACTATACTCCAACCAAGAACCAAATTTTCATACCACTTAGGATTGAATCTATGCATTTTTCCAAACATTAACGTTTGAAAGAATGGTTTAAGAATTGGCTGAGTTGGCCCCTTGAGCAAATAAGCTCTTCGAATATCCTCTCTCTCTATAGGATTTGATGTCATTGAATAAATTGAAGGTCTTTTTCCCGGATCCGCTTCAAGATTTTCTATATTAACTTTTGTTTGAGGTGGTTCCACAATTGAAACATTTTGTCTCTGAGGTTGATCGGATTCAGTTTCTGTATTTGTGGATTTTTGACGTTTCAAATAAGATTGTATCCCTGACAAATAAATAAGTAAATACCAATTATACTGTTTATGCTATTAAAACAGTTATAACAAATAAATAAGTATAGCAAATTACCTTTCATTAAGACTTGTTAGATTATTATGAACCCACAATTAGAAACCAATGATTGCAAATTCCCAGCCCTAAGCATTTAGAACCCACAATAAGTATAGAAAATAATTTTCAGATTATCTTCATTGGCTTATATTTAGACAGAAGGAAGCATATCATGAAAATATATATTTCAAATCTTATCTATTTTCATTTTCATTTTTCATCTAATTTCATCATGATATTATTTCAAATCTGCAATAAACAACACAAATTAGGAACAAAAGGAACCATATCAATGTTGACAGCCGATTAGTCCAAGTGCATTAAATCCATAAAATTAACCATTGTGATAGTGGATATTGCAAACAATGCACCAAATACCAAGACAAAAAGCATATAATAGAAATAGGCAAGACTTTAAACTTGAAATATAGAAATACAAAATAAAAATAAATATATAAATAATGTGGTGTTTTTAATTTATTTTACTGAATTTTCTAAATGTATCACCAAACAATATTTGATAGTTCAAACCAAATATTAGGCAAAAGTATGATATGAATTTAAGTCAAATTTATATGGATATACAACAGTAGTTTTAACTTTTGCCCCTTTTATTCTTCCTTTCTCTTCTTTAACTAGAAATGGAGGGATAAATATAGAATAGTTAACCAACTATGAATGGTCAACCCAAAATTGAAAGGAAGAATTTTGGGGCAATTTTGGGTTGTCCATTTCAATGTGCACGGTCTCTCAGCACTTCAAGATCCATTTCTGTGGGGTTAGTAGCCTGGATTTCATAATGGACACCATCTAGCTCACGTCTAAACCTGTCTTTAGTAGTGGCATAGAGCATCTTGGCACGGATCCGAGACGTGGAAGGGGACCTAATCAATATCATGCAATGAATAACTAAAGAGTGATATCTCTGGCAAAATCATAGAATGAGTAAATTAAGAAGCATGTTATTGAGGATAGATGAGAAGGCTGGAATAGAAGAAGTCCAATCCAAGTTTGTTCTTCACAAGAACAAGAGAGGAAGACAAACTACAAGTAAGATATTGAGGAGATACTTCAAATAAATGATAGAAAAGTTTTAGGAAAGGATAGCCAAGATGCCAACCAAACAAAATATGAATAATTAATGATCAAAGACAGAGTAGTCTTTCCGCGGACAAACATCTCCAAAAACACAATAAATTGAGCATTAAATCAATTCAACTAGAAAAGTAATTTGATATTTATATTTGGATTAATTTTTCTTCTTCTGAGAAGCAAGGTAAATATATGAAGGCACGACCTGCAGTTCTAGCAAATGAAGTAAGCAAACTATATATGATTACATGCTAATGGAAAAGACTACAATTTCCTGGAAGTCCATCATCTTATTTGAGGACACTCCGAAAATCGTAACCAAACAAAGCAAAGCACGCAAAGCTTTACCTCATTAAGTTTTTTAAAATCTGTAAGAAAAAAAGATATTCAGGAAACTTATTGTTAATATGGTTGAACTAAAGCATCAAGCATGAAGATGTTTGTTATGTTTTATTAATGTCTCATTCTTTCATATAAACATAAGAACTTTTAGTTCTAGCCAGTAATGGAGGATAAATATAGAATAGTTAACCAACTATGAATGGTCAACCCAAAATTGAAAGCAGCTTAATTGTACTCCTATTTTCTGCAGTCTATATTTCTATTGAATGTAATATAAGTTTAAAATTGAAAGGAACACTTAAACAAATTAACAAAATTAAAACAAACCAAATTAACAGTTAAACAAATTACTGAAGTGGAAACACTGAAGCAGCACATAGATTCATCAAGCAAACAACTCCTTCAAACTTCAAAGGAATCAACATTTTGAGCCATAACACAACAAAGAAGCCCCAATGTCCCAATTGGACGGTGTCGGTGCTGGAACCAGAGGAAGAAAGGTGTTGCGTGACGGTAGCGACAACAATGGTGGAGCTACCATGGACAATGGCGACGGAGAAAACAGATTGGAGGCATAGCGTTGGCTATAACGGCGGACATCAACATGCACGAGCACGAGTGAGTCGAACTCGCTCTTGGCAAGCAAGTTACGGACCAACGACCACCACAGGCACAGCCGACGCAGTGGGGAACATCAACATGCGAGTGGCAGTCGGCAAAGGATGGAGGTGAGAAAGAGAGATTCCGCTTCAGCGTCGACAAAGGAGGTGAGGCGCAGGTCGCAGAGGAAGAAAAGTTAGGTATTTATATTATTTAATTTTTTAACTCAAATATTATATATATAAAAAAATGGTTCACATGTTTGTGTCTGCACGTGCGGACAGGAAAACCAGTGTGCCTCCGTCACTGTTAGTACCAATATATATATATATATATATATATATATATATAGTTGCTTGAATTGCTTCTTGAGATTAATTGATTAAAAATTATTTGAAATAAGTGCTTTTTTTAAAATATTAATAGAAGCGGCTTATAATTAAACTAAGATTATTTAACTATTAAAAATATTCTTTGAATTAAAATGAGAATTATTGTATAAGTAAAAACGTAAAATGAAATTCACTAAAGTTAAGTTAAATTTTTTAATAATATTTTAGTGATAAAATAAAAATTATTAAATATTCTTAAATTTTACTACATGATAATAAGAGTCTATTTTTAAAATAGATTAAGAACCTAAATTCAATTCTTACATTGTGAATATTTTAAAAAGTGGAGTCAATTAGATATAGACAGAAAAAGAGAAGAATTAATCATTTTTATGTGTAATGGCTTAATATATTTTTAGATAATTGTTATTATTGTTTCTTTTTAAAGAACATATATTGGTAAGAATTTTGAAACGTAAAATTTTTATTGTTAAAATGCTAATTTATTAAACATAATCTGATCATGGTTACATGATACTTCACTTTTTCTTACGAGATTCACCATAGACAACCATAGTCACTAAAGACTGATATAGGAAAATGGGTTCTAAAATATACATAAACGCGAATAACATGGTGCATGGTAAAAATATAACAACTTTTATCTTCATCCCTTATACCACCACCAACTCAGGGCATCAAGGAAATTGATCATTGTTGTTATCTATGAAAAAAAAATGAAACAAATCTAGTGAGAAATAAAATTTCTCAGTAGGTAAAACTAAACCATCAAATACGTTAGTACATTAGTAAACCATCAATAAATTCAACAAAAATCCATACAATAAATAGCCATTCAACCAACATGTATGCATGAATGAAATTTCAGGTGCACATGACCTCTACACATCGTACTGTATGTAGCTACATCTCGTACTAGATGTAGAAATGTTGTGGCTGTCTTACACTAATCATGCATGTCACTTCCATGTATTTGCATTTGGTCTCTACATCTCGTACTGGATGTAGTACTAGACCTTGTTTCACAAATCTCGTATTGGACTCGGAAACATGAATCAATATATCATCACATCAAATCCATCATTTTCATCAATAAAACAATCCATGAGAAAATTCATACAACCTCATGGAAAAATTTCCATCACAACATCATTCGTACCAAAAGTATGGTTAGGTTATCATACCTTATTCAAGCAAAATCATGCTAACTTATGCATGGCAACAAAATATCCTCAAGCTATAGACAACATGTTAGTAATCTAACTAATAAACCACAATATATCTTTCAAATAATTTCTAATTCCTTTAAACATTCACAAGAAAAGATTAGAACTTAATCTAGACCTTAATCTCCTTTCACCTACCACCCTACTACTTATTCCTCAAAGTTGAACCACTTAAGTATTTAAGTCATTTATCTACATACAATTCAACCTCTACCTCTCACAATTAATTCAAAACAGTCCTACGATAAAATATAACTAAACAATCCAAATGTCATCAAAATCAATTCCAAGGATCCTCAAAATCAAGTCCAAACGATACTAATATTTCAGCATTTCAATCATCAACCTATCCTATTATTAAATCAACATAACACATCATAAAATAACCTTCAATGATATGAAAATTTCAGTCTGAATAATCAACCATAAATCTACACGATTAGACATATAGGTTAGTCCAAATAAACTCTTAATTAGAGATTGAAGCCTAGCCTCAAGTGAATTGGATTTGCAATTGACTGAATAGGTGGCTGCCCTACTTGGAAATCTTCAAGGAAGAAGGTCTTTAAAAGAAGAAAATTTGATGTATAGGATAGTAAGGTGAAGCTACGGTTGTGAGCAAATAAAGAAGGTGAGAAGCAAGGTGCAAAGAGACAAGTAGACGTGGGATGAGCTTAGAAGCTAGAAATTGCAGTGCATAATTTTTTTGGTAGCACTATTAACTATTTATACTAAGTTATTTAGTTAGATAGTAAGTGAATTAGTTAGATTTCAACTAGATTAGTATTTAGTTTATTTACAAGGTAACTATCTTTAAAGATATTATCCTAATCTAATCATGACAATTATTCATTCATTTATGGCTTAAGTGCACGTGGAGTTTGCTAAGTAAATTGTTTTCATTTGCTTTGTGCATAGAACTACACATACATGGCTGAAACTAGATTTTATTTGCAAGATTCCCTCATTTAATGCTAGCTATCCACGTTGAAGGCCACCTATAAAGGTTGGTTCAAGAAGCTTGTTTCAAATTTTGTCTTATTCTCTTTGTATTGACTTCCCATTGACTTTTATTTCACACACTCATACATAATCCTTGGGCTGTAGCACGTGGAGTTTTGGGAGTTTTCATCAACTTCTGATTGGTCCAAGTTTGGGCTGAATCTTCTAGCCTTTGTGCCAAAGTTCTAGGAGCTACAAGTTGTCAAGACCAGATTTTTCTTTCAAATAGCTAGAAAATTCTTTTACCACACATGTTTCGTTCTTTATATACTCTGTACTAATATACCAGTCCATAAATACCTATCTTTTAATATGTTAAACTAGACTTCCTAAACTTTCTTATAAGGTATCTTATGCCTTATTTTGGAGTTCTAAAACTCTACTATAGCATTTTAAAAACTAAACTCCAAAGCTGCCAACAAGCTCAAAATTTCACACTAACATCTCTTCGTGTTTTCGTGACTACAAGCAGTACACAATCTAGATGTAGCTGAATTTTTTATATGTTATAATTTACATCTAGATATTTAATTTCATATATCATACACCTAATATTAGTAAGAAATGATAGGGATCTGAATTTCTAAAAATAGGTGGTAGTGGTTGTTTTGAGTATGCACAATATTGGACAACTTGTGTTTAATTAAATTATGGGCATGATTTCATTGCTCAGTTTGGTTTCATATTTTAGAACAACATATAGGACATTTGTGGCTTTAAAATAAGTGGTCAAACACCTCGTTTGATTAAGTACAGAGGGAGATATAAAATTCTATCATATCCTTCTTATAATAACCAATGCTAAATAAATAAAAGAAAAAGAAAGAAAGAGAAATTTAAATTTATAATATTCTGTCGCAAAAGCATTAGTGACGAAATTAGCGACGGCTGGCATCTGGCGCCGTTAGCGTGAGATTGGTGCTGATAGCGTGAGATGGCAGCAGAAGGCCATTTCTCACTGGGAGCTGGCACCAGTAGCGCCAGAGTGGCACCATCAGCGCCAGATGCACTGGGAGCTGGCACTAGTAGTGCCAGAGTGGCGCTGTTAGTGCCAGAAGTGCTCCAGGAAGCCAATTTCCCCTGGAATGTGGCGCTGATAGTGTGAAGTTGGCGCGATCAGCGCGGGATCTTTGACAGGGCCACTATAAAAGCCCATTCACGCGATTTTTGGGGACTAAAACATTCTTTTTTCTTCCGCTGGACCCTTTTCCGCCATTAGAGCCTAGGGAAGCTTCATATCTTCACCAAACTTCATCAAAACACTTCCCTTTCAACATGAAACTTGTAGGGAATCACCCTATGAGCTAGAATCCTTCATCACTTTTCCCTAAAAACCTTCAAACGGAGAGATTGCGTTCTCTAGGGAACTTCCCAAAACTTGAGTTTGGCGGGGAAAGGAGGCGATTTGCGGACACCCACGCTTGGAGAAGTGATCCTCTAGCATTCCTTGACTGTTTAGAGGTAAGAAACTCAAGTTTTACCGTTTGATTTGTGAAATTGTTCTTGGGATGAATAGCGATCCATTTGAGTTAGAGCTGGAATTAAGCTTGGGTCCTTTAGAAAAGTATACTTAAAAAGTTGTTGTGGTGAAGGATTAGCTTTGAAATATTGATTTTATGGACTTTGGTGTTTGGCTCTGAGAAATGCATGTGTAGGAAGAATGTTGGTTATATTGGTGAATGTAGACATGCATGAGCCTTGATGCTTGTACAATATGTGCTCTGAAGGCTATATAAATGGTGAAATTGTGTTGAAGTCACCGTTTTAGCCACATTGTTAGTCCTTGAGTTTTGGCCTATATAATGTTGAACTCTTTGAACTGGTTGATGCAGAGTCTTTGGGAGACTCTAGTGCCTTGGTTAGGCCAAGATAGATCCTGCTGAGGGTCTGTGAGTTGATTATTTGGCAGTTAGTTCTGATAACCTTAAGATAGAAGACTAATTAGGTTTATATGGAAAGGAATAGCTTTTCTTTTCACTCTAACGGTTGAGAACCGTTATTATGTACTTAATGCCTTGTAAGGTTAGGTTGATTATTGATTTTGCCTCTGTGCCTTTGTATAGGGAGTGACACCGAGGGTGTCAGTGGCGCAGACCATCGTTCTGGGATTGAACAGCTGAGCACTGTGTTGCCAGGTAAGCTCTTTACTCTTGGGGAATGTTTCTCACTGCCTGTGATCCACCATTCTCCAAGGGAGTGATGGTTGCATACATGATGCATGTGCATTGAATTGGTTGTTACAGTTTCCTCATGATAATATGTATGCATGATTCTATGCTTTGTGTGTATGGTTACCTGTTGAATAGATCTTCTGGCCAGTTAGATAGATATGGACCTCCCTAGGAGTAGAGCGCAACTCCTAGTTTGGTTTGCTCACATAAAGGGTGATGATGATCCCTCAAGACCAAGAGATAGGTGATCCCGTCGCGGTTGAAGCCTATTCTCGGAGGTGCCATATACGTGCATCCATGTGTAAAGGGGTAGCTCCCGATGGGATGGCACGGGTGTGAGTTCCGGTATCACACTGGGGACTCAGAGTCCCAGATGCTGATGATGATGCATCTTGTGGCGGGCGTAGTACCACGGATATACATTAGAGCTAGATGATGGTTGTGTATTGTTGTGAGGGCCAGGTGGCCGTATGTTTGTGATGCCTTTGATGTTGTGTATCATGAAAGTGAGCCAGGAGGGAGGAGAAGCTTTCGAGAGCCCTGAGCTTACTGAGATTGTATCTCACCCCGTGTGTGGGGATTATTTTGCAAGTGACACATCTGGCAGAGATGATGAGTCCCAGTGCAGGAGACCCCGGTAGAGACAGACTCTGTGCAACTGCTTGGCAATGTGAGGAGAGCATTGTGGCTCACTCTTTTTGTTTTGATATATTTTGTACCCCTACGAGGGAAGATGTGTGTGTACACATATGATGGATTTTTTCTATCTATGTTTATGTTGTATTGACACTACATGTCTTGGATGCCCTCGTGTGTGAGGATGTGATCTGTGAGATCATGACACTTGGTGCCTATTCTTTTGTATAGCCATAGGAGTGGTTTTGATAATGTATATATGTTTATTACCCATATTGAGATATGTGGTTTATGTTTCTCCTGATATATCTGATGAGATATTTTGGTTATCTGCCTTCCCTTATGTTATCTGGATCCTAGAGGCTAGTTGTGATTTTTGTGGCATTCGTTTATGCCTTGTGATTACGCACCATACATAATCAATCAAGAAATATGATTTTGAAAGAAAAACGCTCCCGTTGTTTTAATTACTACTTTTAAATTAATTACGATGTTAATATGATTAAGTAATTGTTAATACACCAGATGTATACGGGGTGTTACACTTCTTGTATCACACTACAATCACATGTGTTCCTCATGTGATAATTTTCCTCATAACACCATAGATATTATTTAGATATTCCAAGATTTTATCAGATACCTAAGATCTTTGTACTTAATGTGTTCACATGATTTAAAACTCTAATTTATGATAGTTTTAGATACTAATCATAAATTTTCGATCAGTCTAGGTACTCCTAGTTTTCTTGTAATATTTATCTGTTACTAAAGGTAATTTGATAATTTGTCATTTTGGGGATATTTTTGTAATTTCTTCAAGTTTCCACAAAAATATCTAAGGGTATTTTGATAATTTGTCACTCACTCTAGGAATATTATTGTAATTTTCACTTCAAAATATCTAAGGGTATTATTATAATTTTTACTTCAAGGATGTTTTTGTAATTTCAATTTCAAGGGTATTATAATAATTCTTACATCAACAAAAATGTAATATAATCATTCTCCTTCCAACATTTTTGTAATATCTCTTTTTATTTCTATTTAACATATTTAAATTTTTGAAATTTTACCATACTAAAAATATAATAAAACGAAGAAAAAGAAAACACTCTTTAAATTTCTGTTTGAATTCACAGTTTAGATTATATATATATATATATATATATATATATATATATATATATATATATATAAAGCAATTATTACTCTTTTCTTACCTTTCTTACCCAAGCGTGAATCGCCAAAAATCTCTTGCTGAGAATCCCGAAGGACCCGAACCCCAACTCTCGCAAAAATTTGCTCGTGACCCTGTTCCGAAAGATGAGAAAAAAAAAATATAAATAACACGTACTTTTTTATTAAAAAATTAAAAAGAAATGGAAAACTAACCCTATATTTGGAACCATAGAAAAAAAGTGGAAAAAAATTAAAATTAGAATTAAAATTGATATAAAAAAATTTAGTTTCTATAGATTAACTTTTTTATTTTTTTAGTTTCTCTTAATCTAATAAAAAAATTATATTATTATCCATATTTTTATTCATTCCAAAGATAACATCATCATTAGTTGGAATTGAAATATCGGTGAGATCCGCATCACAATTTGTATCGATTAAACAAGTTATTGTAATTTTTAAAGTTATACATTCTGGAAGAGCACAGGCAAATTGTTTTGCTATGCATTACTTTCCAATAGGACAAAAACGTTACATCATCTCTGGCAATAATTTTTTCTGATTCTTATAATTTTTTTTATGATTTTACTGTAATATTATTATAAAAATTTATATATAATTTTATTTTAATAAAAAATTAGAAAATTTTAATATATTTATATTTTATTTAATTATAGTTTAAAATTATGATATTATTATCTATCACAAATATGATTTTTATTAATAAAAAATAATTTCTTACAATTTTTACGAAAGATATAAATTATATTTTTTTTAAAAAAATATTTCTCATAAATTTATAAAAAAAAATTATTTACTTAATAAACCCTTAAAAAAATTCCCATTCTCGTTCAAGATGCTCTATATAAAATTTAGAATTTATATTACTTTTCCTCCGCTGTGAGAGCAACAAACGCAGAACTGCCCAATCTTCAAGCTAACAAAAACACCATGGAAGCCGTCCAAGTCATATCCACCACTACAATCAAGGCACCACCGAGTCACAACAACCATGACTCAGTTCAGAAAATCGATTTAACTCCGTGGGATCTCCATTTCCTCCCAATTGAAACCATTCAAAAAGGCCTTCTTTTTCGCAACGAAAAACACACAATAAACCAAATCGAGCACCTCCAACACTCCCTTTCATCCACTCTCGCCTTCTTTCCACCCCTCGCAGGTCGTCTGGTCATTCTCCAACATCACGACAACACTGTCTCGTCCCACATCGTATGCAACAACACAGGAGCACTCTTTGTTCACGCCGTTGCAGACGACACCACTGTCGTTGATATTCTTCAACCCAAATACGTTCCTCCCATTGTTCACTCCTTCTTTCCGCTCAACGGAGTTAAAAACCATGAAGGCACGTCACAGCCAGTGCTGGCAGTGCAAGTGACGGAGCTACTTGACGGCGTCTTCATCGCCTTCACAATCAACCACGTGGTTGCAGACGGCAAGTCGTTTTGGCATTTCGTGAATTCCTGGGCTGAAATCTCACGCGGTAACCCTAAAATATCAAAAATCCCTTCTTTCGAACGTTTCTTTCCCGTTGGCATTGACCGCGCCATACGGTTTCCGTTCACGAAGGAAGAAGAAGAACACTCACAAAACCTTACGCCTAAAACTCACTCTGAGAGGGTCTTCCATTTCACCAAGCGAAAAATCTCGGAACTGAAATCAAAAGCCAACGCAGAGGCCAACACGGACAAACTAATAATATCTTCTCTGCAAGCGGTTTTAACTCTCCTTTGGCGCACTGTGATTCGTTGCAAACATGTGGGGCCACAAGAAGAGGTTCAGTTCGTTCTTCTGATTGGAGCTAGACCAAGGCTTATTCCACCACTCGCAGATGATTATTTCGGAAACGCAGCACTGGTTGGTGGTGTTACCATGAAAGCAGAAGAACTATTACAGAAGAGTGGATTTGGAAAGGGTGCCGCGGAGATGAACAAGGTGATTTCTTCGCACACTGATGAGAAGATAAGGAGCCACTACGAGTCTTGGGTGAGAACCCCAAGGCTTTTAACGGTAGGTAGCCTCGCTAACAGTAACTTATTGGCCACTAGCAGTTCTCCAAGGTTCAACTTTTACGGGAATGATTTTGGGTGGGGAAAGCCCCTGGCAGTAAGAAGTGGCGGCGCAAATAAAGTTAACGGAAAAATTACTGTGTTTGCTGGCGCTGAAGAAGGTTCTATTGACATTGAAGTGTGCCTTCCTTATGAGATTTTGGAGGCAATTGGAAATGACTCTGAGCTCATGGATGCCATTTCTAACTAGTATGGTTTATCTATAGCTGACTTCAGATTCATGATTGTGTATTTAGTAACCAATAATTATATATGTCTAGGTTTCTTATTTTCAGTTTCAGCTCTCTCATTAATTAAGAAGCACGGATTCGGACACGAATACACATTACTAGAAAGAATATTTTTAACATGGATATTTTAATATCGATTTTTGATAAAATTGATATTAACAAGAAGACAATGACATTTTTGTAAATAAATTGATTTTGTTAACATCGATTTTTGAAAAAATCGATGTTAACGTGACGATATTAATATTGGTTTATTAAAAATCAATGTTGTTTTATCAATTATTAACATCAATTTTTAAAAATTGATGTTGGTTTATCAATTGCTTAACATCGATTTTTTAAAATTGATGTTGTTTATATATGTTAACATCTGTTTTTTAAAAAATCGTTGTTGTTTAATCAATTGTTAACATCGATTTTATAAAAATTGATGTATTGTTTCCTAAATTAATAGACTTAATTTTTGTTCCCTCTTTCGCACCTCATAAATCACAAAATGCACGAGGTCTACATAATGTTCATCGTCGCGTTCACAAGGCAGTTGTTCAACGTCGCGTTCATAAGGCAGTTGTTCACCGTCGTGTTCCTTAAGCTCTTCACTATTGCGTTGCTCAAGCCACTCACTGCTGCATTCCTCAAGTCACTCACCATCGCGTTCCTCAAGTTGCTTGCGGAGACGCTGTTCACGAAGCAGGACCTGAGCTCACAGGCTGGAGCTGCACCATGTCTGGCTACCATGGTTGAAGCGACTCTGGATCCGGACCCGGCCAGGTTTGAGAGGCTTGAGAGGCTGAGCCTATGTTGCTGGTGCTTGTGGGTGTTGGATACAGGGGGAGCTGATCAAGAATGATAAAGAGCTGATAAAGGATGATGAAGAAGCTTTTGGATTTTAGCTTTTTACATGACATTCAATTGAAGACATTTGTAATTTGCTAAGATTGTTTAAGAGGTTTAATATGAGATCCTTGCATTGCATAAATCATAATCATAATCATGCATTCATGTTTTAAGAAAAGGTTGAATGATTACATGATGCATGTGGAATGATTCTCTCATGACTTTGTTTTTTGAAAAAGCAAATATGTCTGCATTAATCAATTACTCTGTTTCTGTAATCAATTACATCAGCAAAGGATATTTCAGAAAAGTCATATAGAACACTTTAAACGATTACAAGCCAAGTGTAATCGATTACACAATTCATTTCATACATTAAGCATGTCTGTCTTAATCGATTACCACTCTTCTGTTATCGATTACTGAAGCTTATTTTCTAACTGAGTCTGTCTGCTTTAATCGATTACGTCTTAACTTAATCGATTACTTGTTCATCAGAGGTTTCCAGAACTGCTCAAGAACATTTTAATCGATTACTTGACATATTAATCAATTACATAAGGTGAAATAATCGATTACATACTCGTATTAATCGATTACATGCAGTTAATTATGTTTTCTATTTAAAGCTGTTGGGTCTGAAACTTTAAAAGAAACAATTTTTCGAATTTGCGAAATACCCAAATCTCCCAAATCATTCAAAAGTCTCTGATAAGAAATTTGCTCAGTGAAATACAAAGTTTTTGTGCAAAGGAAATCTTTCTACATTGTGAAAGAAAAGATGAGCAAAGGGTTAGCATAAAGGGTTCAAGAGAAAAGAATCTTTAAGAAGATTTGAATCAACCTATAGTGCCTGGTATTGTACATTCATTCATTGATCCATTGTGAATCTCAGGTGATATGCCTTGAACTCTTTTGTGTTGTGATTTGTTTTAGAATTGTTTGTAGACTAAGATCAAAAGGGTGTTCTTTAAAGCTTTAACTAGAGTAGGGTTCTCTAGGTGAAAGATTGGAAAAGTGTTCTCTGAATCTTGTGGTTAGGAATCTAATAGGGTTTTAGGTTTCTTGTTCTTTATCTAGTGTGGATAAAGATTATCACTTGTAATAAGGCTTGTAAAGAATATTTTGATTTAGTTTAACTCTAATCAAGGTTGATTAAAAGACACTGGATGTAGCTTCTCATTTTGAGGGGTGAACCAGTATAAACTTGGTGTTACTTTGTTTCTGATTCTTGACATGTATTTCTTGCTTATCTTGTTGAGTTTTCTTTCATGATCAATTGAGCTTTTGTTTGAATTGCTGAAGTAAAGGGAGAAACTTGTTTGATTGAAAAGTGCATATTGATTAAGGTTAACAAGTGTGATACGATCTAATACCACTGCTGAAAAGTTTTCAAAAAGTTTTTAAAATTGTTGAGTTAACCAATTCACCTCCCTCTTGGTTAATTGTGTATGTACATCATTATTTTCAATTAGTATCAAGAGTTGGTTCTTGAAAGTTATTCAAGATCACTTTCTTTCAAAGAAAATGAACACTACACAAATAACTTTTAAAGAGGGGGCCTCTCTCAATCGTCCTCCGATGTTTGAGGGAAAGCATTTTAACTTTTGAAAAAATCGTATGCAAATTTTTATTCAATCAAATGATCCAGGTGCTTGGAATGCTATTGAGAAGGGTCCTTTGATCCCTACAAAAGTTGTTGATAATGAAAGAATTCTCAAGGAGTGGGATGAGATGACAGATGCAGAAAAAAGCGTTGTACAATATGATTTTAAAGCTAAAAACATTATTACATATGTTCTTTCTTCTGACGAATTTTTTAGAGCTGTTAGGTGTAAAAGAGCAAAGGAAATATAGGAGACGTTGGAAGTAACTCATGAAGGAACAAATAAAGATTAGAAGTAACTCATGAAGGAACAGAAAAGATCAAGGAAACATGCATTGATTCACGAATATGAAATGTTCAAGATGAGCAATATTGAAAACATATCTTAGCTACAAACAAGGTTCACTCACATTGTTATCCACTTCTTGGTCATTTCACTTTCTTGAGCATAAAAGATAACTAGGAATATTTTTCAATTACCTTCAAATAAACATGGGAATATACATTCTCATCTCCACATGCATTTCCGAAAATCCACAATAGTATTTTAATAATAGTATTGTTTTTAATAAACAATTTTATGTTTTTAAATTTTATTGCAAATTAATATCGTAAAATGCTCAGTATTTATCAAAATAAATTACTTTAATAATATTTTTCTTAAATGGCTTAAATTATCTGAAAAATAAACTTCAGACCACAGGACTCAATTTCTATCATTGTGACAAGTGCCAACACAGGTTAATTAGTTCCAAATTCCAACTACATTTACTAATTTAGCTCCTATTTATTTTCACATTAGAAAATTAATAATAAATATATATATACACACTCTAATGTAAATATATAGTTGAAATTAATTTAAATATACATCATAATTATATTCAATGGTTTAAAATTAATTATATTAAGACTAATTATACTCAACTTTAAAACAAATAAGTCCTTAACTAACGTAAATAGAAACAATTTTCTGAAAATACTAGTTAAAGTATTAAAAATTGCTTAAAAAGATTATTAACACATTTTCATCATAATTATAATTATATTTTGAAGATGATTTTTAATAGAAGGAAAATACTTAATGTACATTGGTATATAATAATAAGAATATTTTATTTATTGATTTGTTAATTATTAATAACACCCTTTAACTAATTACTAATATTTAGCC